>CM033792.1:10594094-10605958 GCA_019656835.1 Rhododendron ovatum
ACAACAAAAAAACAAAAGGCCGCATGGAACTAAACACCGGAGCCGGACCCATCAATCACACTCGTGAAGGTGGGTGGAGAGACCAAGGGGAGAGGTAAGGTATGGGAAGAGCAACTCGAGATGATCCGCCGCACCAATTTGAGCTTGTGCCGCCGCAAACGTTGTCTCTGCCTCCGCCGAACCACTCATAGCCCAAATCCAGTTCCATAGAACTGGTGGCAGAGTCCAAAAATGATGAAGGGAATGGGAGATCTATCCTCGCTAAGGAGAGAGTCTCAATCATCTCACATCCATAGAGATGGGAGTGTAGGAGAAGGAGAGAAGAACGTGGGAGAAAAGAGACGGGGAAATCCGACTGGGGACAGGGAAAAATCGAAAAGTGGAGCTGTAAAGAAGAAAAAAGAGAGAAAAAGGAGGAGGGCTCTCTCTAGAGAGAGAAGCTCTCAAGCGTCCTTCCTGCGCTAGCTGCCCACTACTCCGGTAGTTAAATGTATTGTTATCATACTCGAAGTGATGCAATTAAGCATCATGCTTGCCCCTGCTTCCAAGCATCTAATCCATATCCCCACCTCACTAATTACTAATTATCATAATCAACTAAAAATAAACAAAAAGAAACGACTCACCAACTGGTTCTTCAATTTTTGTCAGTTTAATCCAAGTTAAGACTCAACCTTAAAAGTGAGATTCCAAATTAAATGACCCCACAACTTAGTAAGCATTAAAACTGTTGGGATTTGTCCCACATTGGTTAATTATCTCCTCCAATACTAGTATATGAGCTTGGGCGGCTTCTCCACTCTTTACCAATTGGTTTGGAGTTGGATGCTTTAACATGGTATCAGAGCTAGAGTTTCGGAGGCTTTTCCCCTTTGTCTGCGCCATAGTTGCACTTTCTTTCATTGTGATCCGTGTGTTCTGGATCCTTTGTTTACCTCTCCACGTGCGAGTCAGGGTTGCACGTGCAGGGGAGTGTTGGGATTTGTCCCACATTGGTTAATTATCTCCTCCAATACTAGTATATGAGCTTGGGCGGCCTCTCCACTCTTTACCAATTGGTTTGGAGTTGGATGCTTTAACAAAAACCAAGAGATTCAAACACCTTCCTCATCAGTCATCACCTCGACGCACCTGAGCCTAGCATGCAGAGTATAAAGAGCAAGAGCCACAGATTAGGTAAAAAAGACATTTTAGCTATTTTAGCTACTTAAATTTACAAAAGGGGCTCTCCAAGACCAAGAGCCTTGGTAAAGACTAGGTAACGTTGCTAAAGCTACAGTCCGTAAGTATATTTTCCTAGGTCCTGTTCACAGGCAATACCTTTTTTTAATTGTTTCTTTCTTGAGATGTTAAGAATAAGTTTACCAGCATAGGTGAACAAATGATATTTTACCTAACCAAAGTGGGAAATTTTCAGTTGCAGCAGCATAGGTAAACTACACGGTGGAGTTCCTTTGTGGACAGTTCTTCGCTTCTTCTATCGAAGAACTGTTCATATCGGTTCCCATTGTTTATTCTTTTTCCTCTCTCTCTCTCTCTCTCTCTCTCTCTCTCTCTCTCCAACCATGAAAGAAATGGTTCTGGAATGAAGATAGATAGTATTGGTGTGATGTGTTGTTGAAAGAGATGTAAGTAGGTAAAATAAAAGAAATTGCACTGTTCACTAGCAATTTTACATAGCAACTAGTTGAGGTAAAAATTGAGCTAAAAATGCTAATGAACAGTGCACATTTTGCTATTTATCATTTTCAACAGTACTACACCAATACTGTCTATTTTACTTGTACTATATTAAACTATCATTTTTTTTCTTTTCTTTTATTTTATGTTTTTTTCCATCTTTTCCATTCCAAATTTGTGTTTGAAGCCCTAACACCCAGACGATCCAACTCCACCCAATTCCCTTGCACCCATATTCAAGACTTTCACTAAGGGCACAAATCATCCATCCAATTCCATGTTTTGAAGTCTTTGTACACACAAAACTCTTAAGAACTCATAATCTCATAAAAATTTCAACCCCTAAGTTTTCTAAACCCCTCCCATTAACAAGAACTATATTTCATTCTCAGAACTCCCCCTAGATTTTTACGCCCCTAATTTTTTTGCTCCAGAATAGGAAGAGAATAGGATTAACCTGTTATTGAATGAAAGATGAATGGCGACGGAAGAAACCAAGAAGCTCCGATTCAGAGATGGTGCCGAAGGATGGAGTTTTGTTCTTGCAGAAGAAGAAGAAGAAAAAGAGAGAGAGAGAGAGAGAGAGAGAGAGAGAGAGAGAGAGAGAGAGTAATGGATTGCTTTTCAACAGTGCTTCGCTTCTTTTACCGAAGTACTGTAGCGGAAGGCACTCTACCAAAGGTTTTACAGAATCTGCTGTAGGTGAACTTTTCTCATTTTCAATAGGTAAAATAGCTAAACAGCTTTTTTACCTTATCTGATAAACTTGCTCTTAGCCTTTTTATTTTGACTAAGGTCAGATTGTTGGAGTTTTGATGCAAAACTGTCACATCAAACTAAACTATTTGTAGTTGTTGTGCACGATGAAATGTTTATAGACATGCGAGGGGTTTGGGAAAACCTTCAAAATGATCCTCGCTTCGGCTCTCAATCCTTGAATTCATGAATTTGAGTTGGTTGAGAAATTTTAAAAGATTAATCCTTTCGCCCTCCAAAATGAATGCATGCTCTCCGATTCTGACTTCTCTAAAGCCTTCAGTAGTATAGCCGAAACAGTGACGAGTTATCGGCCCCTCCGGAGATCGATGGAGCGACAGCCTCACATTCCCACACCCTCACTCGCCCGTGCATTAGTTGGGGACATAGCTTTGTGCAACTAGATCAAAAGCAGGGCCCCCAATATCTAGCAAGTTGATCAAGTGGATTTTGTGTCGGTTATGAATCAATTGTGGATAGGCCTTCGTAAAAGGAAAGACCACTTTTTATGACCTACTGACCGTTAAGGCCCACCAATTTAAATACGCGTATCAACCATCAATTTGGTTCCTAACTTTACACTAGCGGTGTTTTGGTTTAATAATCCTTATGAAGTTCCTAATCAAGAGAAGTCAAGACCCAAAGAGAAGCATAAAGACGGCAGTTATGGGTCGCGCTTTCTTTGCTGCGAGTGATCTCATGAATCTCGGCATTGGTTGAACGAGAGCCATTTGTTGTCAAAGAAAAGCACAAAGACGGTAGTTATCGCACTTTCTTTATCGAGACTGATCTCATGTAGGGATAATTACACTGCAACCATTAAAAAAATAAAAAAAAAGCTGCCACTAGGGAAACAAAAAGGTAATTAATGTAAGCCCATTTTTTCTTGGATCACATGAGTACACATACATCGAACGGCTCCGAACACAGTTGTGTCCGGAAGTTACGTTCCTACTTCTTCTTCTTCTTTTTTGATAAAAAAACAGCAAGATGTCTTTGACCTCATTATTAATATCCCCGGAATAGAAAATCACTCCCTAATCAAGTTGACTGATTCTAGTTAATACTCGTTCTGCTTAAACAAATATGCTGATGCATAGAAAAATTATGTTGGCGGTTTGGCGCCTGCAAACAGATTCATCAGATCGAATTTCTGTCACCCAAAAATAACGTAGGAACTAACCAATTCTTCTTTCAGATTTCAATATTTCAACAACGACCCAATCCACTCCGATCCAATCGAGTAGGAGGTGTTCCAAATTCAATCCAATTAATGAAGAAGCAATCCGAATTTGACCAATACATTTTACAAATATTGAGGCCACTGAAAGATTGTTCGGTCGTTAGGTTTTAGATTTTAGAATTAGTCGGGTATAAGCAACCTAATACGTACGGACACTTCGGTTGGTTTTCCGGGATGCAAAGGTGGTGAACTCCGGCCACCGACGGATCAGAGATCAGTGGGGACCAGAGGGAGAGGAGAAGGTTCAATTCAATTTTGGGGAGAGAGTAAATAAATAGCAATCATTGTACATCACGGAGACAATATTTCTGTCAATTCAAGAGCCTTAAGACTTTCGAATAAAAAAAAAGAAAAAGAGAGAACCTTAAGACTTTAATTAAAATGAATTTATTAATGGACCATATACCTTACAACTACTTAGCGTGGGCTACGTGCCCTATAATCACATTTGTCTTGAAAAAAATAGACAATCATATATAATTCCGGCATTTATATTTTTCAAGATCAAATGCTTCAGAAATAACAGATCAAGATTATGGTGTGGATGAGATAGATGACTTGGATCATACAAGTAGGATCCAGATGGGACCCCAATGGAACCACACAACTGATAGCAAGACGGGTCAGGCCCAACCGAAGTTGTTCCCGGGTCTTCCGACCCATGTGCTAGATCAAATCAAATTGCTTCACCAGGAAATCATACCCCAGTTTGGCGCAACTCAAATTTGCACGCCTCCAAGCGTAAACCAAATCACCAGGAAAGAACACAAAAGAGCGTAACCTAGCGGACGTTTCCACTAACAATTAGGGGCTACAATTTATTGCATTTTGACAAGTTGTTCATACTAACTCACAACTTATGAATTAGTGGAAATAACTTGACATTTTTGTTGTTATCCACAAACCTATTGTTAGTGAAAACAGCCCCTAAATTCATCACGCTTCCAAACTTTTTTTGGAAGAGTTGAGGAAGACAAATAATTGGAGTAAAAGATTAAAACGCCATACAAACACGTAATTTATGGCAACATATGATTTTCTCAACAAGCTATGCAAAATGAACATTTACAGGTATCTGATTGAGTTTGATTTTTTGCGGTAGCCTTGAAAAAATAATTTAAATTTAATGAACAACTCTGATTGTTTGTGTGGGATTTGATCTAATCATCTAACTTTTTATTCATGTTTTTGGATCTTTTGTGTGGAGCTCGTGGTGAGCTCCATATTGCGATCTGTGCACAGATTGTCTGTGTCGACAGATTTTTTTTTGAAGAAAATTAGGGTGGGATGCGACCTCGTGACTAAGACGAAAACCAATCACGATGCTTAATTAACTTACAAATTCTGAAATTTGAAATTCATATCACGGCCACATAATACCTGTTAACAATAGTAATGTTGAATTATATATATTCTAAAAAAAAAACAAAGAAAAATTTAAGGGAACTGATTTTCGCGCTCCAAGATTTACTGCAGGCACTTCACCTTTTTGTTTTTATACTGTGATGTTGCTGGCAACATCAGTGTATATTTTGTTTTTACACTAACATCACAGTGTAAAAACAAAAAGATGAAGTGCCTACAGTAAATCTTAGAGCGCAAATATCAATTCCCAAATTTAATCGTAGGTGATTGATGCCTTGCGTGAATTTACAATCAAGCAACGCATCGATCCCGTTCTTTCACCGTCACTTCTTCGCCATCTCTTTTGACTTTTATGTAACTCTTTTTTTTGGGTGCTGTTAATCACACCGAGAGCTGCTATTCCCCCCTCCCCTGACACACACCCCCGGGCCCACCTCCCTTTTTCCTAAATTACCCGCCCCCCCCCCCTCTTCTTTCTTTCTTTCTTTCTTTCCGGTTTCTTTCTTTCTTTCTTTTTTTTCCTTTTCTTTCCGATTTGATTTTTTTTCCATTTTATTTCTTTTTCTTTCTTTCTAGTTTGAATTTTTTTTTCTCTTTAATAATAGGTTCGAGTCTAATTCTAGGCTTTATAAAATAATTATGAAAAAAAAGTGTTTCAATTGATCATATTTATACGACTGTTTTATTTTTCTTTTTTTGTCCTTTATAGATTAAAAAATATAGTTACGAAAATAAGTATTTCAATTTTCAAATATTTCATCCTAAATAGTCGTAGTAAATTTTTTAATACACTTATTTTTTAACTATTTTTTAATATATAAACGGTGTAAAAAATAAGTGTTTTAATTTTCAATCCATGTTATTAATCAAACTATTATTTCTTACATTTAAAAAATTTGTTCTTTCTTTCTTACACAATAGGTTCAAGTCTAATTCTAGATTTTTTAAAGTAATTGAGAGAGAGAAAAAAGTGTTTTAATTGATCATGTTTATCCGACTATTTTTTTTCTCCTTTTTTTCTCCTTTATAGATTAAAAAATATAGTTACAAAAATAAGTGTTCCAATTTTCAATCCGTTTGAACCGGTGCAAAGTTGTTATTTTTCTGATCATTTCATCTTAAATGATCGTAATAAATTTTTGGTTCCAAGACCTTCCAATGGACATCCTAAGAGAGTCTTAGAACTAAAAAATAAGTCTTAGGGTGTTTTGTTGAAAGGCCTTAAAAAGATATGAATAATTAAATAAAGAAATAAATTAAAATAATATGATCAGAATAAAAAAATCTTCACACCCGTTCAAACGCATTAAAAATTGAACCACTTAATTTTTTAACCATATTTTTTAATATATATAAACGGTCTAAAAAAATTAAGTGCTTAAATTTCACTCCGTTTGAATCAGTGCAAAGATCTTGTCAATATAATCAGAATAACAAGATCTTTGCATCAATTCAAACGGAGTGAAAATTTGAGCACTTAATTTTTTAAACCGTTTATATATTAAAAAATATGGTTAAAAAATTAAGTATTTCAATTTTTAATGCGTTTGAACGGGTGTGAAGATCTTTTCATTTTGATCATATTATTCTAAAGAGACATAATCAAATTTTGTCTCTAATGCTCTCATAATTACGTTTCTACTCCATAGGATTGCAAATTGATGGTGAGATTTTTTTTTAACTCAAACGTTGCCGTTTAGGGCTAGCAGCCCAGGGCCATTTAAAATGGCGGAGAGAGGTAATTAAAAGGGCTGAGGGAGGTAAAAACGAAAAAAGGGTGTGGGACCGGGAGGGGTGTGGTGTCAGGGGGCCGGGAAAAGCAATTTACTAATCACACCCCCCAGTGTCAGGCCTCCCCTGACACGGGCCCCTTTAATTTTCCATTTTACCCCTGTCCTCCAAGCTCTCTCTCTCCCCGCTGTCTCTCTCTTATTTTATTTTTTGTTATAAAATTTTAAATGTTAATAACTTTTTTTTCACGTAATTTTTTAAATAAATTTTATATTTTTGAAATCTACCTAACGAAACCTATCAAACGAACCTAATATTGATGATAAAATAATGTAAAACGGAAAAACTATATTTTTATGGTAGATTAAACTGTCTAAAGAGGCTGAAAATCAAGTGTTCTAAATTTCAATCCGTTTGCATCGGTGGAAAGATTTTAATTTTCTGATCATTTTGTCCTTAATGATCATAATTAAATTTTGACCTTAGAGCTCTCGTTGATTAACCCTAAGAAAGTTGTAGAATCAAATATTTCTTAGGGTTAATCAAGGAGAGTCCTAAAGTCAAAATTTAATTATGACCATTTAGGATAAAATGATTAGAAAATTAAAATCTTTCCACCTGTTCAAACGGATTGAAATTTAGAATACTTAATTTTTTAACTATATTTTTTAATATATAAATTGTTTAAAGAGGTTGGAATCACGTATTTTTTTTAAAATAAATTTTATATTTTTGAAATCTACTCAACGAAATCTATCAAACAAGTCAAATATTGAATATGAAATAATATGTTTAAATTAAATGATTTTTTTGGGCCCAGTATAATATCTCTTTATTTTTATTTTTTGTCCTTTTTTTTTCGTCCCGGCGGTTCTATCTGCATTACTTCATACCACAATTGGAGGCGTGCTTCATAAGGATGAGCCCATCCGTATGCTTCATTTGATGCATTTCGCCTCCACCATATGATAATTGGTGGTACAGGATAATGAGGGTATAGAAAAACTCGCACGAAGTGATTTCCATTAACATGACCAATAGCTATATGTTTGCACGCTGTGAATGAAATTGGATGGGAGCTCAATGGTAAGTGAGTGAGACAACTCGAAGCAATCATATTGAATGTAGTATACAACGTTGTACCTTGATGCGGACAAGTCCCAATATTATAAATCCATCCAATGATCCTCTGGTGCCGATGGTTGGAAGCAAATTTTTTATTTTATTTTAATGTCCTTATTCAAATTTTTTTTGCATTTGTTAATTTTTGGTCAATTTTTTGGGGATTATTGCTTCTTTATAACAAGAGGAATCTAAAAAGTAAAAACTACGATCGAAATCCATTTTTTTTAAATAAAGACTAAAAAATTGGCTTATTAGCTTATTTTTGTCTTTATTCAAAAAAATTAGGTTTGGATAATAATTTTTTATTTTTAGATTCCTCTCATCATGACGAAGCAATAATTCTCAAAAAATTGACTAAAAACTAACAACTGCAAAAAAAAAATTGAATAAATACAAAAAATAAGCCAAATGGCTTATTTTGCCGAACGCCCCCTTAATATTAAACTACCACAAAAATATAATTTTTCCGTTTTACATTATTATACTATCAATATGAGGCTCGTTTGATAGATTTCGTTGAGTATATTTCAAAAATATATAATTTATTAAAAAATATGTGAAAAAAAATATTAGTATTTAAAATTTAAAAAAAAAAGAAAGAGAGAAAGAGAGAGGGGGTGCAGTGGAGAGAGAAAGAGGGGTGCAGTGAGAGAGAGAGAGAGAGAGAGAGAGAGGAGTAGGGGTAAAGGGGAAAGGGGAGCCGTGTCAGGAGGGGGGCCTGACACGGAGGGGGGCGATTAGTAATCCACTTTTTTGTAAACCAAGACAAGTTAAGTTACACACCTGTATATTTGTGTATATACACACAAAAAATACAGTATTTGGATCGGCCACCTAAACACGTCGATACCGTTGATTCTCGCGTAAGTCCACTCGGATTTTTTTTTAAAGAATTTTTGAACGGCTCGGATCAGCCGTTCAGTGGCCGAAATGGGCCCGCGGAACGTCGGAATTCCGATCAGAATTCCCTGATCGGGACTGTAGCTTTACTCATTTCATAATTACACAATGCTTGATTGCCTGCATCTTGGGTAGGCCAGGATGATGACGTGGATCATCACCACCTAATTTCGTAATTACACAATGCTTGATTGCCGGCATCTTGGGTAGGAATGATTATCGGATGATCACCAAACGAAAAAGTACCTTGAAATTGAATGCATTTTTCATTCAAATGGTTGGATTAGTTGACCGATTTTATCGACATATAATACTACTACTTTTGGAAAATTAAATGAGATCAATATTTTTTATTTCCTAATATTGATTTTATGAATTTTGATTACCACACAGCGGAGTGAGATTAGATTCTCACTTTATTTGAGAATGTGAATCCTAGTTAGCTATAATATATGTCATCAAAACTTAAAATTACGTTTTTTTTGTCAGTTTTTCGATCGTTTCAAAGATAGGACCACATCATGAGAATGTGAAAATTTCTTCAATTTAAGATGACCATTTCATCAATTTATAGACATACAAAGATGCAAACATTACCATCGAGATACAAAGAATTGTTTTACTCGAAACATATACCGGAGAATTCCAATACCGCACTTTATTCGTCAAAGCTAAAGTCTCATCACACTTTCCAAATTCTGGAGCCGGAATAAGTTTCCTCTCACCAACCAACTATAAGACTTGAACTGATACACCGAAGGAGGAGCTTCGATCGAGTACTTAGGCCCCGTTCCAGAAATTTTCTTAAAAAATAAACAACTTATTTTATATTTTCAAATTCAAAAATAATATAAATGAAAAAAATTTTAAATTTTTTTTGCATTGTATAAAAGATCTAGATAAATCTTTCAAACAAGATCCATATTACATATTTTTAGATTTCAATAAATTTATAATTTTTGAGCTTAAATTTCCTTATTAAAAAATAATACTTTTTCTTCGGAACGGAGCCTTACCCATTGAACGGTGAAACCAGTAACTGCAAGAATTTAATCCCAACAAACAGCAAAAGAGACACCAAAACAGACAATAGAATGACAACAGTGGTGGCAAACAACACCGTATCTCGCCTGTTCTCTCTCCTCCGCTTCCTCCGTCTCCTCTCTCTCTCCTCCCTCCACCACCCCTCGTACCTCACTCTCTCCTCCCCCTTCCCCTCTCTCCTCTTCCTACCACCCTCCACGGCCGCCCCCAAACTCTTCCACCCCAACTTCTTCCTTTCCATATCCTCCACGTCTAACCTCACCTCACCCACCGCCAACCCAGTCCCCCCTCCCCCGCACGTGACCGCCACCAAACACTGCACCAGCTCCCCGCCGGAGAGAACCGTCGCGTAGCGGAGCTCCACGTCGTTGGTCATCCAGTTCCGCCTGACCAAGACGGGCCGCCAGCTCGACACGTCCGCCGCCCGGGTTTGGGTGGGGTCGATCAGGATCCAGCTGAGAGTCAAGTTCTCTTCGAGATTAGAGAGGCACTTGTCCTCCCTGATGTCCAAATTCACAGGCATTGGCGCGGCCTCCTTCGGGCCGAGCAAATCGACCCGGAACGGCAGCGATGTGTCCAACTCGGTTTCCGCCACGTGGACCTTGGAAAGTATTAGTTGGTTTTGGTAGCGTATGTCGACTGCGGAGATTATGTAGGCTGGCGGCGGACGGCGACTGGGTCTTGACCGGCGGTGACCGTCGAGATATTGGAATGAGTCGGAGTAGAAGGAGCGGTGGCCGGAGGGAAGGAAGAGATGAGGCGGCGGACGCGTGGGTCGGTGGTGGAGGGCCAGGTGCGCTGGCAGATTTGTTGCCAGAGGGTTTCTTGGGTGGAGAGGGCGTGGAGTTGGGACGACGCGCAGGCGGCGGAGGCGAGTGTTGGGCCGTCCAGTCGGGTGAGGATGTGGGTCTGGAGGATGTCGGGGTGGACGGCGGAGATCGTCGTGGCATCGCCGGGGGCGGGGCTGGTTGGAGTATCGTCCCCACCCATTTCTTTGTCCATTACTACTATGTGGTTGGATATTAGTAGTGTTTTGGGCATGTATGAATATACACGCACGCAGTTTTATACACATGTCAAAGAGATTGACATTTTGACTATTCACGGAGACACGCAATTTTGTTTGTCCATTTTAATTTTAGACGGTTTAAATTTTAATAAATAATTTTCGGAAAAGTCTTTTTCTCCAAAACTTTTTATTAAAATTCAGACCGTTTAAAGCACTTTTAAACGGTTCGAATTTACTTCCGTAAGAATTTATTTACAGTGCTCTATGAATAGTCTTCAATGTATACACTTGTATTATTTGGCATCTATGGCTCGGGTTTGAAGAGAAAGTATCTAAGGCCACCAGCATTGAAAATCAACAGTCAACCCATGTGATGATTATACAGGGTATTTGGGCCTTCTTGTATAAGTTCTTACAATATCATTTAGCAGTCAAAGTACTGTCACCTTATTTAGTTCAATTTTCATTTAATTTCATTTTTTTTCTTTATATGTTTTTCAATATATTTTTTCTCTATCTCTCTTCACTCATTACATCAAAAATAACTTTAAAAAATGTTGAACCAAACAAGGTGTGTGTTTTTGCCTTTTTTTATCGTGTTGTATAATATTTTTTTCCAATTTCATCGAGACAAATGATATACTAATAATGTTGATTGCCTTTCGGATTTTTTTTATTGAATTATATGAACATTTTTCAACTTCATCGAGACAAACAGCGTGATGTAAATGTTAATCCAAAGGAATTGGGGGATGGCGCTGTGCAATGATGTGCGCAGCACCATGCTGCACTCTTCCGAGCCGTCAAAGCGTGCATTTGATGGTTCGATCTCATTTCGACAATGAACGACTTTCAATCATTTGTTGCCGAGATGAGGTTCGAGCTGTCGGATGCACGATTCGACGACTCGAAAGTGCGTAGCGCGGTTCCCTGTTCTGCTAAGGTATTTATTTGTTAAGAAACTTACATTTTGCTTTTATAAAACATGTTATTCTCTCGTAAAACATCACA
>CM033792.1:10606058-10631058 GCA_019656835.1 Rhododendron ovatum
TGGAGGCCTGAGCGCTCCCTTGTCCGTGCATGTGTTCCAGTGATATATTAGGTGTCACTCTCGAACTTGATTTGTCCACAGTAATCACATGTGGAGAAGACAATGATGGTTTTGATGGCCAGATATACCCCTATAGTACTCTTATTTTTTACTATGGAGTAATTACTATCAGATGCAAGGATCAATTATTTTTTTACATTTGAATCTTTTTGTCTTATCTCAGATGTAAAATTTGGAAAACAAAAAATTGAACGTGTAGTTTAAAGCTATAGTCATAAAAATTCATTAACCAAGAGTTACTTGCAATCAGGTTAATTTCTCATTTCCTCAAAAAGAATACCTGTTGGTTTGGATTGTAGAGCTTCGTAATTTATTTTTTTGGTTTTATTTAAAATTTTTTGCATTTGTTTGTTCTGCATCAAACTTTTGTGAATTATTAATTCATCTCGACGAGAGGAATCAAAAAAAAATTTTTTTATCGAAACTCATAATTTTTTGAATAAAGACAACTCATTTTACTTTTTTTCTATAAATTCATGAAAGCCTGGCCTAACGATCCTTTAAACCGTAACATTAGAATGGTTTAATTTTTTTTTCTGAAGGGGAGTGATTTTCACACTCAGTATTTTTGGATATCCACACTCCCCTCTTGTTTTTTAGTGTTAAAAGCGTATGAATTTCCCTTTTTGAACTAGAAAATAGTTTTTGGATATATGTAATTGAATTCTTCTTTTTTCCCCTAGGATTATGGCAATTTGAAAAAGATTAGGGAAATGGACGCGAGATTGAAATCATCAAATGCAGAGTTTTTAGTAGCAAGGCTTTCAAATTTAGAACTTGGTTTGCCATAAAAGTCCAACCCTAGAATCTTTTTGTGTAAAACTCCCAAAATTAACTAATTTAACATGTCCAAATACCATTATTATTATTTTCTCACCACTCCAAATACCATAATTAACACCCAAACGAGTGAAGCTGAATTTACAAAATATAAAATAAAACATTGTTTGGAACTTGAGGAAAGTGGGAGAAATGAAGAGAAAATTAAAATTATTTCTCTCCCATTATTTGGTTTGGAGAGAAAGAGGAGAGAAAACACTCCATCCGTTCCAAATTATGAGTCCATTATTTCATTTTGAGTTGTTCCAAAATGATGGTCCTTTCCCAAAAATGGAAAGAAAAATTTGGTGATTTTTCAAAAATATCATTCACAAGTGAATATAAGTGTTATAAAATAGATAGACTATGAGGGGTAATGGTAAAAATAATAATAGTTGAAATCTCTAAAAGGGACTGTCAATTTGGAGCGGAGGGAGTAGAAAAATCTAGAAGTGTGAATAGTAGAATTTTCCTCTCATTTTTCTTCCGTTTTCCTTTCTCTTTTCTCTAACTCTTTTTTTTTTGTTTTTTGATAGGCCTTCTTTCTCTAGCCTTCCTTAACTTCTAAATAAAGCCTAAATGCTAGAAACTATAAATACGCAATGGTTCAATGCAAAAATCAATCAATCTCTCTCTCTTTCTCTGCAAAAATCAATCAATCAATCAATCTCTCTCTCTCTCTCTCTTTCTCTGATATAAACAGAGAAAGCCCATCCACGCGAAAGCTCGTGAACCAAGAGCCTCTTTTCCCACTTAAACAAGAGCGACTGTAACGCTCCGAATTTAGGGTACGTTAAATAGACAATTTTATTGGAACTTCAAAATAGAGTCTGGCTCATTGTTACATCACAACCTCCATAAGAGTACTTTCATTACAAAATGGAGGAAAATTAGGGTTTCTAACTACTGCTCCGCCTGCTCCTCCATCCTAGCCAACTCTTCAGCTCCAAAGGCCTCTAAGGTGTACAGCTCACCTTGATCATCTACAAAGTCTGACACATTATGCCAACGTCGTCACTAGTATAATATGTCAGGGTCATCAAGGGTAACACCATGAGCTACGAGAGCTTAATAAAATAATTCATACCCACTAACCCTTTAATTACAAACATTAGATCATAATATTATCAATTTTTACATAGTACATGCATATCTAACAAAACAGTTCATAATGACACGTCTACATTCACTATTCAAACTAACGTTGGTGTCCATGATTTTCTGAGTTTCTCTTGCGTGACTTGTTGTGGACCATGTCTCCATTTATCACTTACCAAATCAACATTTCCAAAATCGTTTTAACACACCCAACCTCGGTTTCGCCGTTTCGGTCTCCCGAGTATCCTCACAATGGTTCCGTTGCACCAGGTTCCCATTGGCACACAAAAACATTGAATTTGGATTGGCTCCTCTCCACGGATAACCAATCCACAATTCAAAACCCTCGGTTCCGCCGCTCCGGGTTCCCAAATATCCTCACAATGGTTCCGCCGCTCCGGGTTCCCATGGGGGTTTTGGAAAATTATTAAACCAATTGCGTTGGCTCTTCTCTGCGGATAACCAAACCACAATTTATCCATCGGTTTCGCCACTCCGGGTTCTCGAGTATACCACAATGGTTCCGCCGCTCCGGATTCTCATTGGATTTTCAAAATCATTTCTTTACTCACACAATGGGCAAGTCCGGCCACATTGGGGTTTTAAAACGACACATTGTCTTTAACACACCATAAGTGCCATGTTTCTAACTTTCTCGATTTCCGTGTCACGTTTTCATGCAACGACTTCGCGGTAGGACATTTCACATACGAAATCATAAATCATTCATTGTAATCTTGAAACTAAACTAGCAAGATTATCCAACTTTATATTACTAATCATGCTCAAATCACAACTTAAAGTATAACGTCACATGTACGGACGCCTTTGGAGTGAAAATCACTTATATTTTACAACAAGACAAGTAATACAAACAATTCATAATACATGCTTATAATCATCCTAAAGATCAAAATACAAATACTTCTATCAATGATAAAGTCTTATCTTTCGAAAACCGTTCTTTCTTCCTTTGTGGGAAATTCAAAACAACACATGTTTATTAGAGTAAGAGTTGATTATTCCAACATGCTCATACTTCCATTAGCGAAAATAAGTTATTAACTATCATGCATTTCAAAACATTATAAGTGATAGATAACCTTATATACGGAAAATCTACTTATATTTCCAACATACAGTTCTATGTTATACGTTGAGTTTAGTAGGACAAGGGATTCTACCTTTCTTTTTGGCGGTAGTGACGACTACGGAAAGTAAGTTGGCTATCAGACGGAGTAACTTCCTACGGTAAGCTTTCCGGTAGCTTCGAAAGAGAAAGGTTT
The DNA here is from genome assembly GCA_019656835.1 of Rhododendron ovatum. Lineage (NCBI taxonomy): Eukaryota > Viridiplantae > Streptophyta > Magnoliopsida > Ericales > Ericaceae > Rhododendron > Rhododendron ovatum. The sequence goes on from CM033792.1 coordinate 10,609,322, forward strand.
TCCTCGAAACTAAATCTTGATTAATACCACTAAAACTTTTGGATCGAGAGGGTGGTCGAGTGGTAGTTTAGTGACGATTTTGGATGAGTTTCTTGAAGAACTTCAAGAAAAACTCAAGAACACTAAGAACAAGGAAGAACAAAGTAAGAACTCAAGGATTCTAGAGAGAGAAGTTGAAAGATTGGAAGGTATGAGTTAAATGGCAAGGATGGGGTGCTATTTATAGCAAAAGTCGTAGCTATTACCCAAGGAATAATATTTTTCCTAGCAATTATTGTCCAATGGGTGAATGGACAATTATGATAGGTATGGTCTTGTCTTGTCCTAAGAAAGCTTGCTTGCAAGAAAGGATAAAATAATATCTAGGCTAGAGAGTAGTCCTCCCTCTCTCTCTCTCTCTAGTACTATGTGTGTGTGTGTGTGTATATATATACAGTCAATCTCAAATGAGGGAATCTTATTTTAGTTAAAATGCGGACCTCCTCATTTGTCTCATTTTTCGATCGAATTTCGATGATCCGAGCCGCTCAATGTGTTCAGAACGTGATTTTAAAAGTACCCGCGAGAAATCGGCAAAAAAAATGACTGGGAAGGGCTTCATCCGAGCAGTTTTTGTTTGAACCGTTCGATAAAAAAATAAACAAAAATTGCTCGGATGAAGCCATTTCCGATCATTTTTTTTGCTGATTTCTCACGGGTATCCTTTAAATCACGTTTTGAACACATTGAGCGGCTCGGATTATCGAAATTTAATCGGAAAAAGGAGGTCCGCATTTTATTAAAATGAGGTGGTCCCTTATGGAAGACGGACTGTACACACACACACACACATATATATATATATCTAGGAAAGTAACCCTAGAATAATTAGGCTTAAGGCTATTCCTTCTAGGCTTGCATACATGATATCCTACAAAAAATCTAGGAATACCACTTATGGAAGCAAAATGATAGGATTCTTTTGGTCCATAACTTGTCTTGTCAACCTTATATACACATAGCCAAGTCAAATGTCCATTATCCAAGAGACAAAACTTTCTCTAACATTTATTACCCAATGAATAAAGAAACAAAGTAGGTAGGTATGGGCTTGAATGACTAGTCATGGGTATAATGATTACCCCTAAAGGTCTATTAGTTCAATTAGGGTTGGAAGAGATTCATAAGGCTCAAAGATGGTTAAAAAGGTTCAGGTGAATTGGTAGTTAGGTTTCTCTAACTAGGTAGTTAGAAGCTAACCAAACTTGCCATGTAGATTTTCTAAGTCAAGAAATATAATTTAAAGATGTTATTTACTCACTAGAAAAAATATACAAGTGCTTTTATGAGCATACTTGTCTTTAGAAAATGACTAGGTTGTTCCGGTGTAAAGAGAGATATAATTTTATACGTATTAAATCTAATTATGACGGATTATTAAAGTTAAAAAGAAATTTTTAAAAGAAATCCAAGTAATTAAAATAAAATTTAAATATTTAACAAAATTTTTATTTACCAAAAATCAAGGTTGTTACAGCGACACTCCTGAGATAATCTCAAATTCTAGGGTTTCTTTTCTCTCTCTAGAGCTTTTCGTGTGTAAAATAGAATGGCTCAGAATGGGAAATTGATACCAAATCTGGACCAACAGAGCACCAAACTCCTCAATTTGATCGTCCTTTAGTGCATTGATCCCTTCGTTGAAGAAATTCTCATCACTGCTACGAGCCAAGGCATGATCTTGTGATTATTGGTTTGGGTACCAGTTAAGATGGGGTCCATTACTGTAATGCCCATAATTCTTGGGGTATCCAATTTGGAGAGGGTGGGTTCGCGCAAATAATGCAAACGGGAATGCCTATGAGCCGCCACTAGTGACCCCCGAGGGCTGTTATGTTCGTGCATGCATTCCGGTCGTTTATTAGGTGTCACAATACTACAAGAACTTGATTTGTCTAATGCCTCAATGATGGAAGCTTATATTTTCTGCCTATGTTAGATTTCTAGCTAGCTTATATATTAGGAGTTTGTTCCTAGTTCTTCTCAAACTTCACTAACTCAGTATTCTACTTTTTCTAATTCTTCACCTACTTCTTTATATTTACATGTTTGATAGGTGGCTTGTATTTTCAGGTGCCTACTATGCGTATGCAGCAACCACCGCGGTTGAGTATATTCATCAGATAAGAAAGAACGAATTTGTTGAGGTGTCGGTCAAAAAAATTCTAAATGCAGGTATGGGGCGTGGGCTCTGGCAATGATGGGGAAGGAGGAAAATCATTCCTAGTATTGGACTGGATTGCAGACAATGGCATTTCGTGTGAGCCAATGGATGATGATGATCAGGTATACAAAGTGAAAAAATTTGTTTTATAGAGCAAACCAACTAATTATATTTAAACAGATAGGAGCTGAAAAGTGGATTTCTTTGGCAGGTTGGCAACATTGTCACAATTGACAATGTCGAGTGCTTTGGATTGAAGTCAGATCTTCAACTCCAAAAAATCATTTTGGAATGTTTTCTGGTAGTGGTTTAGTTTTCTGCCACTGACTATTTCTCTGAGAACAAAGGGGAAATCTACTACACTACGGAGAAGAGCCCGCTAGATCACGATCTTGTTTTCACGGGATGGGGTACAAGTGAAGATGGGATCCATTATTGGAATGTCCAAAACTCTTGGGGTTTAGAGTTTGGAGATGCTGGTTTTGCGCGGATAATGCAGATGGGTAGCCTTTGGTGGGGGCTTGAGCGCTCCTCTGTCCGTGCATGTGTTCCAGTGATATATTAGGTGTCACTCTCGAACTTGATTTGTCTTTCCTTTCTCACGTGTAATATTAGGTGTCACTCTCAAACTTGATTTGTCTTTGCTTTCTCACGTCTAATTAGTTGTTGGATATTGGAAGGACAGAATATTTACCTCACCTGTTGTTGTTAATTAAAGTACAGAATACCTAAAATCGTGGCTCCACTCTGTGAAATTTCACTACTCCTAAACTTCACCAACTCCTCCTTTATTGTTATTAGTGAAACTCGTGAAATATAAATCCCACAAAGAATGACCAAACCCAAAAAAGGAGCAAAATGATTTTCCGTGGAGTCAAAAATACAAAATACCACTTATATTCAACCTGTCAATTATATACCAAAGGCGGCCCTACGCGTATGAGAGAGTGGTCACTTGACACCAACAACAAATTTTTTTGGCTTATAATTTATAATACATGTCAAATTTTAGATTAGTCCTTTTTTAACATCCATTACAAATATGATTGAACACCCAGGTCCGGAATATGAATGAACATCCACCCAAAAAAATGTTCATAAATCAATCTACTCTGAATAAGCCTAATAAAGCCCATTACAACCCAAAATAGCCCATAAAAAAAAAAAAGTAAAAAAGGAGTAATCGACTGCCTATGGTATAAATGTCCATATCCAGTGCCGATGGTATAAATGTACTAAAACACTAATATACAATCTGCCGGGCCCGGTATTTACCCTCGGCCGGGTCTCGCCCGTTTCCCTCCCCGTCGGGGGAAGGAGCGAGAAGGGGCTAGATAAGTGATTCGTTTCCCTCCATGTGATTTAGGGAAATGACCCTTTTTAGAAGGGGGAACAGTGGACTGTGCCTTGGTCAAAAGGTTGCCTAGGTATTTCCAAAGTGGGATAATTCAAGTCCGCGTAGTTCTGGGTCTTTTGTTTAATAGATTTCAATGGAATCTATCTAACCCTGCAAAAAAAAAAAAAAAAATTATTTTTATAAACCCATTATTTTTAAGTTCAAAAATAAATTCTTACTTTGTAAATACTTATTTTAGAATGTGAAACAGGACCCAAAACTACGATAGGAGCAAGGTTTCAATGATGAGAAAGCTCAAGTATATAACTGTAACGTAGTCAAATATAGAATTAGTCAATGTGACAACTTGCTTAATTCAGAGAACCTGGCCATGCGCAAACCATGAATTGAATGGCAATTAGTATAAAATGCAAATGACAAGGCATCAATTATGATTCTCAACCTCCTCCCTGGTAATCGTAGATTGAGCAATCAAAACGTTTAAACAGGACACACATCAAATGGAGTCCCTTTCTACTATCCAATGAAACCATAGCCATGTATAGAAACGAGTTTGGCAAATCGGGAAAGAAAACATTGTTGAGCTTAATCAGTTGCTTCCATTGGTATCTGGACTAATTAAGGTCCAAAGCAAGAACTTGTGTGTTCCACTTGATTGTGTAACTAGCAAGACAAATTCGCCGTGTCCATTAATATGTCAGTAAGAAAGACTTATATATAAATTCTATAAATTCATGAAAGCGTGGTCTAATGATCCTTTAGACCACAACATTAGAATGTTTTTATTCTCTCTTTTTTTTTTTTTTGAAGGGGAGTGAAAATCATTTCCCTTATTAAACTAGAAAACAGTTTTTGTATCCCTGTAATTGATTTCTTTTTTTTTCCCCTACGATTATGGCAATTTGAAAAAGATTAGGGAAATGGACACGAGATTGAAACCATCAAATGCAGGGTTTAGTTGCAGGACTTTCAAATTTAGAATAAAAGTCCAACCCTAGAATCTTTTTGTGTAATTCTCCTAAAATTAACTAATTAATTTGACATGTCCAAATACCATTATTATTATTTTCTTATCATTCCTAACACAATTATTAACACCCAAACCACTAAAATAAGTACTTAATAGTAAATAATTAGTTTTTGAGTTAAAAGTAATTTATTGTGAAAAAATAACTTATCTTATAAAATTAAAAATAAATATTTAAATAATAAGAACTTTAGCGAAACGTGAAGCGGGAATTCCAACAAAAAATTCAAAAAAACAATAAAACAAATAAATGCTGGAAACTATAAAGCCGCAATCGTTCAATCCAAAAAAAATTAATCAATCACTCTCTCTCTCTCTCCGATATAAACAGAGGAAGCCCATCCACGCGACAGCTCGTGAACCAGGAGCCTCTTTTCCCACTTAAACACCTGAGATAACCTCAAATTCTAGGGTTTCTTTTTCTCTCTATAGAGCCTCTTCGTGCGTAGGATAGGATGGCTCAGAACGGGAAATTGATGCCGAATCTGGACCAGCAGAGCACCAAGCTCCTCAATTTGACCGTCCTTCAGCGCATCGATCCCTTCGTTGAAGAAATCCTCATCACTGCTGCTCACGTCACCTTCTACGAGTTCAACATCGACCTCAGCCAATGGGTATGCTATGCATATTTACGTGTATCTGTATGTTTACTTATGTGTATATATAAAGATTGCTGATGTTTGTTTTTTTGTTCATTCAATTGTAGAGTCGCAAGGATGTAGAAGGATCTCTATTCGTGGTTAAGAGGTGAGATTTGGGGGGGGGGGGGGGGGGGGGGGGGGGGGGTGGTAATTGTGGTGGTGGTTTCGAAAGGTTTAATTTTTAGTCTTTATGTAGCATAGTGTTAACATCCATTGTGGAATTTTGTTCTGAAATGTTTGTTGATCACTTCAGGAATGCTCAACCCCGTTTCCAGTTTATTGTTATGAACAGGCGGAATACAGGTTAGTAGATTTGTTGTATGTTGTTGTTATTATACTGTTGATGCTCAATTTTGTAGGTGAATAAATGCAAGTTTGATTCTCTCTCAGTAGCTTATTCAACTTATATGTTATTTTAGATCAGCATGGACTTGAGCTCAATGTTACAAGTTATTAAGTTTCCTAAAACAGTATGGTAGACTGAAATATGGTGACCAGAGACAAATAACTCAACCCGTTGCCCTGAATTATTATAGATATAGTGGGCTAGGAGGAAGCCAGCACCGGAGAATAGGACGTAAAAGCTGCTAAAATTGATCTTTTGATGGACATTACATGACAGAACTTATAGCAAGTTTATTATTGATTAACTGGGAGAACGTAGATTTCATTAGTTGTAGTATGCTTGTTCTTTTTTCTTTTTCTTTTTTGATTGGGGGTGTTAATTGTTAACGGTTTTTTTTTTCCTTCAGTATTATGTTTCTCTCAAGCAATATTATGAAATTCGGTTCTTGAGTTTGTGACCATTACAAAGGTCGTATGAATGAACTGTGAAACATTTATGAGCAGAGAATTTGGTGGAGAATCTCTTGGAAGATTTTGAATATGAAGTCCAAGGCCCATATTTGTTATATCGGAATGCTGCCCAAGAAGTAAATGGTATATGGTTTTATAATCGACGGGAATGCGAGGACATTGCTAATCTTTTTAGCAGGTATTGTCGTTTCCTTTGAAGTGCATGTATATGGAATGTTACTTTTAAATACCTTGTACTCATGGTATTTATTCCTAGTACATTTTGAGTGCGCGTGGTTTATTTATTCTTGAGCTGCATTTTTTATTATTGGCGAGCTTCATATGCTCAGACGTGGGGTCCTAGACATAAATTCGTCAATCTCACTCATACTTATGCACATTCAAGTTCTGGGAGTGAAAATTCTTTGGGCCTAAATTTTGTCATGTTGGTTGGTTGACTAGAGGGGGAATAGCCTAAAGTCGGTTGCTTATGTTACTACCCTGCTTCCATCTCTATAAGGCAAGAGAAAGTTCAAAGAACCTTCATATCTACGAGAATCTTCAGCTCCCAATCCCATGCTTGGTTGATCTTTGTGATTCATTCAGTTGGTCATCTATGTTCTGTGGAGTGCTTAGTCGTTTTCCAAAAATCTAGCTTTCTTTCACTGTACCTAAGAACTATTTTTTGGTCCTTACAGCATTTCTACATCTTATAATTTATAGGAGAGCCATTTTTCGTCTAGTCTAGTTGAGGTTTCTTGTTCAGCAAAGGAGGTTTCTGTTACACATTCCTTTGTCCCTTGAGTACTCACCTACAAGTTAAGACTTAAATGTCTTTGGAGGCATTTGAGTTGAGCGACTATCAAATAATATCTTTATTTTGGTAATTGACCATTTTATTGGAAACCAAAAGAAAGAATCCTTAAGAGGTACAAAGAATCCAACACATGAGCCTATACCAGAACTGATTAAACTAAAGCCTATCAAAGAGAAACAACTAGAGAGAAATGTGCCAATTCTGGCCGAGCTGAGAGGATAAAGTGGTAGGCTTCATATTTCTCCTTTGGGAATCTTTTATCCTAACTTCAAAGCTGACCTGCCCAATACAGCTGAAACAGACTTGTGAATTCCTCTAAAAATTCTTCCATTCCTCTCTTGCCATACAAAATAAACTGCAGCAGTTAAAGCAAGCCTCCTTAGAAGATTAGGGAAACCCTTCCCTTTGAAATTAGAGCAGAACTAGGCAATCTTACTCTTTGTGCTTGTGCATGTGCAGGATACTGAATGCATACTCCAAGGTGCCTCCAAAGTCGAAGATACCATCAGCGAAAAGGTAATGATCTCCACTGTTGCTCTGTGATTCTTCTCCTTTTGAGGTGCTTATTCTTTGACTTCGTTTTTTGTTAGTGCTTCATTGGAATTCACCCAATTCCACTGAATTCGTTGGCCTAGTTCATTAGATTGTCTGGGACCAGGTCTCGCTGTTTGAAAGCTACTCTTTTTCTCGTAAAATTATGCCTCAACTCTGTGCTGTCATCTGCTTGAATTTCAGTGTCTTCTATGACGTACTTTGCTCTGTGGCTATAGCCATGACAATCTTACCTTCATTTTGACATGTGGCAAAATTTTAATATGCAATTGCTGTTTACCCTTTATTTATTTCCATTAATCTCTTGCTGCAGTGAGTTTGAAGAACTGGAAGCAGTCCCCACTATGGCGGTAATGGATGGTCCTCTAGAGCCATCTTCGTCAACTACATCCAATGTCACAGATGTTCCTGACGACCCTTCGTTTGTGAACTTCTTCAGTGTATGCAGTTGCTCTCTTCTTAGTTACATAACTAAGACCCATCAATTCTCATTTTTCTTAAAATGGTGAATACTAGTTATAGGCATTGTTTTGGTCATGCATAACTTATAAGAGCACAATTTCTCGATAAAAATGTATTCTTCTCACTTTGGGCCGCTTCAAATGAAGATCATTGACGTCCCTCTGTGTGTATGAGTGTATCTTACACTGTCTGGATCTTACAATTATGTGTTTGCAGGCAGCTATGACTATAACAACTGCTTCAAATGCCACCATGACTGCACAACCCTACCAGAATTCTGCAGCAACCCTCCCCTCACATCCACCCAGTGTTCCTCCGTCTGTACCAACCATCCAGATGGCAGCAGCTCCTAAGTCAACAACCATTTCTTTAATGCCGCTCCTTGATGGCCCTGAAATCAGCAACAATAACAATCAGGCCACAAATCTCGTAAAGCCATCTTCGTTTTTCAGTTCTCCTCCTTCCTCTTCTGCATTGGTGATGCCACCAGTCCCTTCATCTATGCCTGCTTCTGCTCCTCCACTTAACCCTTCAGGGAGTCTACAACGCCCCTACAGTGCTCCTTTGCTTGCTGCTCCTCCACTTAACCCTTCTGGGAGTCTACAACGCCCCTACGGTGCTCCTTTGCTTCAACCATTTCCTCCACCCACTCCCCCACCGTCCCTCACTCCAACTTCTGTCCCCGTCCAACACTATGGTCCTGTTATTAGCAGAGACAAAGTCCGCGATGCCCTTCTGGTGCTTGTTCAGGTATGTCTCTTCTGACCTTCATAATTACTTTTGGCGGCGCAATTGTTTATAAGTATTTCTTCTTGCATCAAGGCAGGACAGTTTTTCCGGCACAATTTGTTATAGTATTTCTTTCTGCAATTAGGCATGACAGAGAGGCAAATTGTTTGTTAGAAGTTAATTTCTCGTCTATGGACTGGGAGATAAGTACACTTATTGGACGTTATGGTCATATATGGTCAGTAAATGCTTTTCTGACGATAAAAGAAAAATGCTTCTGCTGGTATGCTTTGTGTTTTCTCAAAACAACCATTGGCTAAGAATGGGATGTTGCCATATTGTACAACACGGAGATTTAGAGATGGCTTCCTAAGTAACTAGTGAGAAGCTGATCTCCACTCTAAGTTAGTATAACTCAGACATGTTGAAGCATGCATCTAACAACAGTCCACAGTTTTCTTGGAAAAAAAATAATTTCTACAGATTATGACGGTTCAGTTGGAAATCAAACATTATGCACAAGGTCTTCCTTCTTATCCTAGGATTTTAGCTGGAAAAAGACGTAAGACATGATGGACAGGACACAACATGTAAGTAAAAGGGCATTTTGGAGTTGGATGTCTTGGGGATCAGTTCTTTGTTATCTATTGATCCTATAACGTGAATCTCTGTCGTTTGGGGCATTAATTGTCGTACTAGAATGGTTAGAGCTCATGAAGCTTTTCTTGATAGCTAGAATAAAGAGACAAACACTAGAATCAGATTATTTGAATGTCTTGACTCAATCTTATTAGCAGTCTGCAGTTTTCTTTAATGCGCATTGTATTGTTCTGATTGATCATCAGGTAAGGAATGCGGAAGTTTGGTGTAGATCGCTAAGCGTAAACATGTATTCATGGTGGTAATCAATCCTCACTTTTCGTATTCCTCCAATCTAATTAGCTGTCTTTTATGTGGTAGGACAATCAATTCATTGACATGGTCTACCGGGCACTGCTGAATGCTCATCACTCCTGAAGACTTTGCAGTATCTATTTATTTGTTTGATTTTCTTCCGGAGAAGGGGAAAGTGGTTTTGTATTGTGTAGTTTTTGAACAAACTTTCTTAGTAGCTATTAGTTTGTATATGGTTTCACTCACTATCATTGGCTTGGATGATGGGGAAATACCCATTTCTCACATATATAGTTTTGTTGGAATTAATTTGTGGAGCTGGAAAATGCAATTGCTTTAGTTCTGCCTGGCTACTCGTCAGTTGTTTTGTAGCTCCTCATTCTGCTGCATTCAGGTTACATCTAATACTGAAGATGTAGGCCATCTTGTTTCGATTTCATCGACCTTAAAATTTGTAATTTTGATCTACTCAGTTAAGGCTTTGTTTGCTTGGAATTCCCAAAACCAACCCCCTCTTTCTCAACACGGTTTCCAAAATCTCACTCCACTTGTTACTTTCATCTCTCTGTTTATCTCTCTACACTTGTTATCTCAAAAATCTCATCCAAAACATTTACCAAACAACCGTAGTTCCTTACAATTAACAGGAAAAGTAAACTTTCTGCAATTTGACAAGGCATACTTCTTCCTCCAAGAAATTTCCATTCGACATTTAAAGTACCGCGAAGCTAAATTTCATGCATCTGATGTACATACCGAATTGGAAAAACATTTGAAGCCTCAACGTCCAGTTGTTTCAGACTACCTGGACTTTCTGCATTGGATTGCCAGTGTTCTACTACAAAACATTAGGCCGACATATGTAAACTGGTGTTACTGCATACAACGATGGACAAGTAAATGCTCATACATAACGAAGATTACAATGCCAGCCAAAAAAAGGAGGGCACAAAATTACAACGCTAATGAAAGAAATATCTCAACAAAATTTTCCCAGGCAGCTTAATTGTTCTCTTTCCAGGAATGCAATAGAATATTTTCCTAAGGTGAAACGCCAAAATAAAAACACGTGAGAATAAATTAACCTGCAGAAGGTAAGAGGGCATGAGGAACTCAGCCAAATACTATCCCAGTATAAGCTACATGGGATATAAACAGCACTATCGGAACAAGAAAAGGCCTAAATATCCAGCACGGCAACCATCAAGTGCTTTTTACTTTACGCGAGTGAGGGCGGCGGAATAGACTGATAAGATCATCAAGACCCTGTTGAGCAACATGAGCATGTTTATTTTATGTGCACAGAATTGGGGGTCAATTCATCAAAAATTAGTGATTGAACCTGGCAATTTGAAAAATAAAGAAACAACTAATAATATGCTAGCAAGGTCAGAAGTCGTACCCTGGTTGTGATAACAAGAAAACTGAAGAGGATTATCAAGTACGATCCCAACACTAGTAGCAAAAGCAGGTCAAATGTAACACTGGCAACCTGCAACACACATACAAACAATCAACTCCTTTTACCATGGACTGTTGTCTACTTACTTTCTTCCAGTTTTATAGCAATATTTCCAAGGGTGGCTCTAACGCCACAACATTCTTTAGGGCCACGACATCTTCAGCTGGAGGACATTTTTACCATCTATGCAGGTGTTCTTCAATTTCTCTGTCCCTATCTACATTTTCTCTCTCTTCCTTCACATGCTCCACTTCCATCGTTCTCTCTCCACCTTGTTGACATAAACTACCATTTTCTCTTTCTAATCCTTTCCACTTCCACTTCTCTCTCGTCTAATTACCATTTGGTGGAGACAACTAGAAAAGCCTAGGATCGGGTCTAATTACCATTTCATTAGGTGGAGACTTCTAGAAAAGCCAAGGATCGGGTCTGTTCTTAGGGCCTGGTTTAACTTTCATGACTATATCTGCGTCGCCGATATTAGTCACAACAGTGACGGTGCTATACTTCATTAAAATCCAAGACCTGATCAATCAATCTTCTTTTATTTGAATCTGGATGTCACTCGCATGAAAATGGGGACCTTGCAAAGAGGAAAAGAAAATTAAGATAGAAATGAGTTGTGGTGATGGTGGATTTAGTGGAAATTTATCATTGGAAGAGGTTTGTCTGTCCCAAAATTGAAAAGAGAAATGAGGTTTGCATCTGTCTGTGAGTGTGGATGAATAGATTGTGGTTCAAGAGAAATGGATTGCTGGATGGGTAGCTATGTCCGTCTGCATGACATCTCTGCATCCTGCGAAGTCTTGTCTCACTATCACGCCTTTCCCTCTTTTCGCCAGGACTCCATTATCAATCAGTAGCAAGTTGACTTCATCCCAGGCCGCGCCAACCATGTACAGTGCACACAAGAGTTGCTGCCCACTCTGAAACAAGACCTCAAGGTGCCAGCTGCATCGTAACACAAGTCCTCCCACCAGGCCACAATTCATTTGACGGTCTAAACTCTTGACCATACCCTAATCATAGATTCTCTGGTCTAAATGGGACGATGATGACATATTGGAGAGAGAGAGAGAGAGAGAGAGAGAGAGAGAGAGAGAGAGAGAGAGATGCTCTCATTGAGGAGGAAATGGGTTGCTCAGTAGTAGCCGAAACAATAGCGAGAGAAAACAGAGAGAACAGAAGGGTAGCATTGTCAGATTGCATAAATTGTCGTGGCAGGATAAAATTAACTCATGGCATTATCATTAACCTATCTCCAAAGATACCCTATGCAGCTAACTATGACACTTCGGTTTTCATTTTCTGAATGGATGGGTTAATGCCCGATGGGAGTAAGTTGAATTGTAAATGGGAGGCATTCCCTTAATGCCTTGTTGGTAATATAATCTTTTACTTATCAAAAAAAAAAAAAAGAGAGTGAGTTGTGGAGGGGTTTGGGGGTTACATAAATAGAAGAACATCTGGATGATTTGGGTAAAATAAACTGAAACAGTGACTGTTGTCTAGCTCAAGATTTTAAGTTCATAGAATTAAAAATCCAAGAAAGCCAGTTTTGACTTGGATCAGCAAGTTTTGCCTCAGAAAACTGGAAGAGATTAATCTTCCACAACAAAATAAGATGTGCTAAACCAGCCAACATTCTTCAATCGACTATACTCAACTATGACAGAACTGTAGACATTATGTCCGTACATCTAGAGAAGAAAGAAGACACAGGAGAAAACAGCAACAGATAATAGAGTATCATTGGCACCTGATAGATGTTAAGCCTGCCTCTTGTTGAATCGTAAAACGTGAACATCCCATCAAGCATCTCATTCTGTAAACTCACCTCAACTGTATGTTCGGCTAACTCCTGCCAACAGATTGATCAAACCACGTCAAAATAATACTACTTTATTCATTTTAACCTTTCAACTTTTTTGTCTTTTAGTCATATAAGTTTTCGCCTGTGTAGATACCACTATTACACAATCATAAAATAATGTTTTAAGGGTCTCTTGGGGCTCACAAATAATTTCATCCTGCAATTGTTATGTGAGCTAACAAAGTATGTCATTCATGGAAAATTTTGAAAAGTCTCTTGGATGCTCTAATAAGCATGAATGTGTGTCAGTTGCCAGTGTAAAGCAACACTCTCGGATACTCCTAAAACCTTGCCCGACACTTATTCAACTTCTTTTTATCAAACCATCAATTTCACAAGGAAATATTATTTGACAAATATCAGCAAACAATGAATTTTAAGCATGTCACAGGCACATCGTGTCCTGCCGATTTCAAATATGCTTTGTAGGTGTGTTTGTGTAGTGTTATGTGTCGGCTACTAGGATAAAAACTAATTGATCAAGAAAAGAATTGGATGGGCTGCTCCTCTTGGCACTTGGTGAGGTAAGGAATACAGAGTGCTCCCCTGGGCCCTTTTTTGGATTTCCTGATGAAAGAATTGACACCATTTAAGTTATTTTGAAAGTTTTCATCACATAAGTTGAATGAACCAAGGCTGCACCTTCCAAAACCAATCCCGCGGTTGTCTTCGAAAACAAGTGAAAAAACCAACATGAAAGTACCAAGAAATACCCGAAGGAGGACATGACAGTTTGCCCAAATATCCAACGGATCCATCAAATCCATGAGAAAAGAGTGTACAAAAATACCATAACCTTTTCAGTGAGATGATAGTTGTGCCATGCAAAAATACAAGATATGAGCAGCATACAAATCACTAGTAACAACTAGCACGGAATAAACAAGATAGAGGAAACATACAAACACCAGTACCTTTTTCAATGCCGTGATTATTGGGTCATTCTTTGACAAAAATGGTGCCACTCGAGGAGTTCGTGACAAAAGATCCAACCAGGATGTTATGTAAGAAGGATTGACAGCATAACTACTGTCGTCAGCAAATATCTTGAAGTTCTTTCCTTGGTGGCCATAGATGTGCCTCTACACATAAGAAAGTGACAGGAGCATAAGAAAGTGATACTAACATAAGACAGTAGCATTTGCAAAATTCTAACGGGGATATCTAGCAACAAGTTTTCAGATGCCCGCAATTTCATGCTTGTCAAACATCAAAGTTCTGCTTACTATTTACATTTGTGTATGTGGTGCAGCAAATATAGGCACAGAAGTATTCGTGACAATTTCTTTGTAAATGAAAAAGAAAATGGGTGTGATATCAGGAATCATGACATTTCAGAAGGGGTCTAACAGCACAACTTCATCAAATGCTAGCCTTGTCATGTCCTACCAAGGCTATTACTACTTTCAATGCTAATAAGTATCATAGATTCTTAACCGACAACTAAAAAAGCAAATTCGAATTTTTCTAAAACTAAAAAGAAGACACATACTAATAATGGATTCAAACTTCCAGATGACACAGAGAAAAAAAAACAGCAGCCAAAGAAAGTGTCAAGATCCACAATCCTAAAGAGATCCATATGGACAAGCATGTGCATAATTCTTTCGGTCTTGTGAAGTGTGAACGGAAAAAAATTAATAAATAAAAAGAAGCAAAAAGTTATGAGAATTTCTGCCTCAACAAGATGTCAGAGTAGAACCCTTACCGCTAGACTCTCTGCAACCAACTTGACAGTTCGAGTAATCGCAGCTTCGTTCACAAAATGTCTGTAAAAAATAAAAATAAAAAAAGCAAAGTTCATAAAAACTAGAGAACTGGCAAAAAAGAAGCTTGAGAAGGTCGTGTAGTTCCAAATAATTGACCTGTTATCGAACAGACCACCAGTGCTTTCTAACAATTCAGGTGCAACAGACAGTTCAGAAAGGGTAGCTGCAGTAACTCTCAGCCTTGAGAACTGTTCATGCTCCCAGGCTACCTACAGCAGGTTAACATATTTAGCATCTCAGCTAAAGAGCTGAATTTCAATGCACAAATTTTTTTTTATGGGCTTATAACTACAGAAAAGGTGGCATTTTATATTCATAATTACAATGGTCGTTACAAGCAAAATGAAATAGGCCATGGTTGATAAATTTATAGAAAGAACGTGCGTCGTCTTCCTATATTAATAGTACCAACAATGGAGGAAAACGCCAACCAACCAATAGCAATCTCTTGGTTATCTCCCATGCCAAACAGACCGAATATCAGACAAACTTTTTTTTTTCTCTTGAGATAAATATACAGAGAACATGAACTCCAGTTAATGGACCAAGCATTTAGATAGTAGAGGTTTAATAGTTTATGTTTTGCACAAGTTCCTCCAGAATCCATACCTATATATACACACACACACACACACACACACACACACAAACAAAGAATGCCATTAGACATGAAAGGCCGAGAAGGGTGCAACAGCCAAAAGTAGGATAAGACCAAATGACCAATTTATCTGCAACGTTTATGGCTAATTTTTAATTGTTTGTGTTAGAATGACGCAAATTTATGTCAATGTGATGATTTACACACTCTATACTTCCAGGCATATCTCCTTACTCGAGGGTTAGAAATATTTATTTTCTTGTGCTTGAGACCAACTTTAAGCCCCAATTCTTCTGCTACGTTTGAGAAACCCTGCACAAAATTCCATCTGTTACAACAGAAAACACTGCATTGCAACTTCATAAAATTGAGTACTGCCGCTATTTCTATGTGAAAACAAAATGTGATTACTTCAAATATCTGTTTTATGTAGGCATTTTCCGGAGGCTTAGACACATGAATCCACAAGTCCTTATCCAATGAGCCGACACTATTCAAGCAGATGGCATAATCAATACTCTCACGTAAACGTTGATCGAAACTTCGAAGCCACTGCACAAGGCAAAGTAATCAACTGAGTGGATGGGACAAAAAATCCAAAAATCAAAAAAAAAAACGGAAATAAAGGTGAAAATTCTAGTTCAACGAAGAAGCTAGCACCTTATGAGTTCCATTATAGTTGTAAGGCCCACCAGATGTAAGACCAAAAAGCAAATTGTATCTTCCTCTTGTCTTAGGATTCGAGTATAGAAGGGAAAATAACCTAGCAATTTCAAGAAGCACCACAACACCACTTCCATTGCTATCACTTCCCACTGATAAAGCCTGAAAACATTTGAAATTAAAAGAAAAACTCAGATATCTCCACACAAAAAACAAAAATTAGTTTGATATTGAAATAATCGACTTGGATACCGGTGCCGCCCCAAAGGTGTCATATGATGCCACTATGGCAATGGTTGGTAGTTGAGTGGAATCTCCATCTGTTTTCGACCCTGGCAACCATCCCTATCAGCACAACAGGAAAAATTATTAAACATACAAATAAATTCCAAGCCACAATTACTATCATTAATTCTTCCAAAGCAGCATGCGTATCAGTATCCATGCCACCAATCCCCTAATGTACTTAACGGCGGCTAATGCGAAGAAATGCATTCTTGAGCTAAAATTGAGGATTCCACAATTAAAACAGAAAAAATGAGCTAAAAACAACAGTAATGTGTTCCTAACAGCAAAAATTCAACAATTCCTCAACCTGCATATTTTTGGTGAAAGTTTATCGATGAGAAACCAACTCAAATACTCTGGTCAACTTAACAGGAGACTTGCTGCAAAGAGGCAGTATAACTTAAGTTCTGAAGAACATGATGATAAAATCGCACAACTGTTCACAAAGAACAAAGGGAACATGTCTATTAAATGCTAAATGAACTTTCAGGTGAACAAAGATAAACTTCTTCACTAAAATTCCAATCACTTTGTGTATGTGTGTGCGTGGTGGTTGTGGTGGCAGTGGAATGAGAAGAGCACACCTGAATATTTGTGATTGTCGGAGATGCAAGTTTCCTTGGTTCCGGTGCTGAAACAACAAGCTTATATCTGCATCATTTTAAGAGCAAAGAAATGTCAGAGTGCAACCATCAATAACGATGACCCACGACCCTAACATCTCCACGGGGGAAAACAGACACACAAATTCACAACAAAAAAGTATGATGAGTAGGAAGACATCTACATACATGCTTTTTTGGGGTAAGTAGGCAAGTATATCAATATAAAAGATAAACAAGTGCAGCCATACAAGGATCATTCCAAAGGCAACTACAACGAAAGACTGGGACCATCTTAATCAAGGATAGATACGAGGCATCCTCACCACCAAATATCTATGTAATGATAATTGCACATAAAAAAAGGGTAATAATTTGAATACACATCAATAATAGATTAATAGCCATACGACAAAGCAATAATCCTGCTAAGAACTTAAAAAAGAAACCCTATTTTTTTTAAAAGAAAACCAGCTGCTGTAAGTGAAGAACATCACCACAAGCTAACCCACTGATAGCCAATCTCTACTAAGGTTTCATAATTTCCATAAATTCATAAAAATTTCAGGTCAGTCAAACTAGTTAAACTTCTTTGAAAACTCTCAATAGAAGTGGTTCAAATAGGGAAGATTCCAAAAAAAAATCAGCAAAACTAAGATCCAGAATTTGAAAAGAACAGGCCTCAACATCTATTACTAGTTTGAACGTAAATTCAGCTTACTGAAGTCAGTTGGAATACATGGATACAGTTATAGTGTTTTTCATTTTTGGGGTGGGGGTTGTTTGTGACATTCAGGAATATTCAACCAGACTTTAAAAAGCTTAAAGCTTCATAATTTTAAGTTTGGCTGCAAGCAGAAAAATGGGATCACAGATCCAGTTGGCAGTCGTAATCGACTGAAACCTGTGAGTTAAGTACTTAGAAGTCACAAGACTCACAACACTAGGAAACAAATTACTATAAATTCCACACAAATCATTCCCTACAGTAGCACCATATACATAGCTTACCGATTTCTTCAAGTTTCTTCTCACTTCTATACTTCATAAACTTTGATAACTCCAGCAATACTTTTACTCTGCCCCATTGCCCAAACAAGATAGACAGGCTATCAAATTAGGAAATGAACCAGGCACTCAAACACCTTAGGACAAATTCCCTATTGTTGATACTTAAGTTTGACTAAAAGTTATTTGTCAAAAAGGAACACCAAGATGGGGCATTTTGGAGACTAGGTAGAATGGTAGTATGGTACTTTCTGGGGCAGATTCAGATACTTTTATCTCCAACAATGGGCGACATGTACTACTACTAGTTTAATGAAGATATGTGCATCCGAAACTCTCATTCATCCCGAAAAATGTGAAAATGGAATCAAATAAAGAGGAGGCAGACAGACATATAAAATGGAACTTGAGATTTGATCCTTCGAAAAAGAATAAACTAGGCAAGGAGGCAAGACGAACCTCCAATTCACAGGAGACATGTCCTACAAATGGTAAACTAGCCGAAATGGAAAAGATTTGAACGAAAGGCTCTATTTCCACAAGGCCAGAGACCTTCACCTTTACGAATTTTCTCTCAATGGAAGAGCCTTAGGCAAATGTGAGACTATGTGACTCTGGCAACAAAAGTACAAGTGCCCCATTTTTAATTGAATGATCATGTCAGGAATATGCCATGTTCCCTTGATAAAGTTCGTGTTACCCCACTTTGATGAAACAAGCCAAGATAAGTTGTAATGGAATCACTGAGATATTGCCAAGCTGGAAATTTAAGTTCCATAAAACCAGTACATGAACATACATCTTCCATGCGTGGTTGATGATAATGCCCAATCTCTGTCAGACACCATATAGCTTCATAGAATATGAAACATAGGAGAACTAAATATTTGGTATCAAAATAATCATCATACTGCATCAAGCTAGCAGATCCTTGTTTTAGATTACTCTAACATGCTGATAATACTAACCCTCCAGTGGTTGCAGTGGCAGGCTGACCAGTAACATCATTCCTCTTGACATCAGCTAACACAGCGTTGATATTGTCATCCTCAAAAGCGAAATACACAGGATACTGTGACCAAAGATAGCATCATCAAGATGGTTTCCAATACAATCTCTAGAAATATAGAAAGTTCACAAAATAATTTGCCACATTTCCAAAAGAAAAATTCATAATTTTTGGCATGAAAAATATTGACTAATGAGTAGAACAAATTGGTACATGAGAGAAAGTTGAATGTGTCCTAGA
This sequence comes from Rhododendron ovatum, assembly GCA_019656835.1. NCBI lineage: Eukaryota > Viridiplantae > Streptophyta > Magnoliopsida > Ericales > Ericaceae > Rhododendron > Rhododendron ovatum. The sequence continues at coordinate 10,628,311 of CM033792.1, forward strand.
TAGGGGTGGCAAATGGACAGGTTTGGGCCAAATTGGGTAAGTTATAAGTGGGTTGGGTCTCTAATAGGTCATTGACCCATTTAAAACCCATTAGTTATGGGCTCAATTACCCATACCCAATCCAACCCATTTATTTAAAATTACACCCAAGCCACCCATTAACCCAATTACATATACATTAAAATTTAAAATGACTAAAATACCCAAGTACATTGAAATGACCATATTACCCTTGTACATCTAAATGACTAAAATACCCATGTACACTTAAATTACCATATTATCCCTAATAAAATTATCATAACCCCTAGGTTCGGGAGTATGTAGCTCAGACCTCAGTGGTTTAGTATTTTAATGCAAATGCTTGAATCCTGGACTTGAGAAAGGAAACAATCAAATTAATGCAAGGAAAATATATTTACATGAATTTTTGAACGACATGATTGGTGCAGGTTCATTGTTACATTAGTCTGTTGGTTGTGTTCTCCAGAAAAGAATTACAGTAATATAATTCAACAACTGCTTGGATTTTATTGAAGTCTTTCTTCATTACTTTTCCAGAGACCATCCTCTGCTAGTTCTTCGTTTGCAGTATCTTTCAAGAAAGTTGCAATGTCTCAAAAGAAGCTATGAGTATTTATTGGCTCAAGCTGAAGACATACGAGCAGACCAAAGAAAGAAGTTGGAGTTTGGCTCAGAGATGTGGAACTGTTGAAGGCTGATGTGCAAAGACTTAAGCAAGAACGAGACCCAATTAACAGAGGTCAGATGTGTGTGTGTGTGTGTGTGTGTGTGAGAGAGAGAGAGAAGGAGGGAGGGAGGGAGGGAGAGAGAGAGAGAGACCCAATTCACTGGGCAAGAGAGGTCGAGAGAGAGGGAGGAGAATCAGGAGATACTTATGAATGGTTTATTTTAGTGGGTTATGTTCATGACTTATTGGGTCATTTAAGTTGACCCATTAAAGACCCAATTAATAAATGGGTTAGGTGGGTTGGACCCATTCGGACCCAATTAATAAATGAGCTGGGTTGGTCTATTTTCTAGTGGGTGGGTTTGGGTTTATTAATGGATTTGGGTTCAATTTGCCACCCCTAGTCCTAGACAAGCAACGGATTCCAAGAATGCTAGAGCTATGTAACAAATGTCTCCGGAAGGCATCTGGAAGCCAGGAACAAACACAAGAATTTGACGTTGACATTCCGAATTTTTTTCCAAATATGCTTTTGAGATCAAAATGAGGTATCAACCACATACTAATCATTCATTCACAATTATGCAATCCAAGAGTGACAAATTAGATATTCAAGTCAGTGGAAAGAATTTGCGCTAGAGGGTGTTTCTTCCTCTTCAACACCACAAAGACAATCTGTACCCTTGGAACTTGAAGACTTGTCCTCTCCCTTGTGGAATATTAGGAAACACAAACTCAAGATTTGACATGCTTCAATCAAATAAAAAATTAATAGAAATTATTTGGAGAAAAAACGAAGAAGAGAAAAGCAAGTAAACAAAAACACCAGCAAAAAGAAGCTACTGAAGTTCTATGAAAACAAATTTATGCAGTCAGCTAGGACGCCAAGGAGAAAAGTTTTTAGAAAGTAATGATATCATGGTTTTCATAGACATCACTTTTACTCAGTCAAGAGACGGGAAAGAAGGAAAGTAAGGAATTGTAAAGCAGTTAGTGCTAGTGTTAAAGAGTGACAAATTCGGAATTACCAATCATAACAAATTAATAAACCAATACGAACCAGTAACAGCAGTGGTACAGCATGAGATCTGAAATGGATGGGTTGTTAGGTGGATTACTGGATTGGTTCTTACTATTGACTCAATGAAAACAAAAATGGACAAACAGAAAATAAAGCGGAAAAAAAACAAGTAAAGTCCAGATGCAAAAACAGAGAACTAGATGATGGGAGAGGCATAACCAAAAGAGTTCAGAGTAAAAAGACTAATCTTTACTCACAGGAATGTTAGCATATAAAAGAAACCGCTCCAGTTCCACTAATATGTTCTTCATCAGCTCTTTACCAGGATCTTCATCACCTCCATACTTAACATCCTTGTTTTCAGGACTAAACATCCGAGGGAGTAAAAATATTAAGCCCCCTAATGGCTGTTTCTGTTCAATATACTCTGCAATACCATTGCCACATGCATCAAAATACTAATCAGGTGCTAAAGAATAACAATAAAACTTAAGGTAGACAGAAAATGGTACGTAGTGAATAGAAGACAATAGGCGCACCCACGTGAGCCAAGTGTTATGAACACCGAAGAGTGAAAGAAGAACATAAAATGGCTGTATCATGCGCTCACATCCCTGGAAAATGTCATCAGCTAAGAAAGTTTTATGCCATGAACTCTTTTTCTCCGGCTCACATGGGAAGGAGGAGAAAGAAAACATTGTCTATCCTTAGATGAATCGAGGATTCGAGTTATTCTACTCCCTCCGTTCCAAAATGAGTGACCTTTTTGGAAAAGCGTGTCATGTTCAATTGCTTATATCTTTCAATATGAATATTAAAAAATATGCAATATGGATCTTGTTTGATAGATTTTAATTAGTTCTATTAAACAAAGTTTTCAAAATCACATAAAACTTCATAAATCGAAAGATATAAGTATTTAAAATTACAAGGAGTCCCAAAAAGGTCACTCATTTTGGAACGGAGGGAGTAATCAAGTACAGCAATGAAAGAAAGCATATTAAGTTTGCAAAAGACTATTTAAAACTAATATCAA
>CM033792.1:10631158-10656158 GCA_019656835.1 Rhododendron ovatum
TTTGTTTTGTTGTTTCTTGTATTTCCGGACCGGTAGTGTCATTTGTTATAGTAGTACTATTTTTCGTTTTAATATAACTGGGATCATCTTGCTTGTAAAAAAAAACTACAGTAGTGGAGTTTGATAGTGTAAACTGGATTTTTATTTTGAGAGATATACTTATTGAATTAATTACTACATACCCCGTAGCTTCTCGCAAGGAAATTGTTTGGGAGCGTGTTTTGTGTGGGCGAGCACTAGGTGGGATCGGGTTGTTACAGCTCACGTGCATCGAATGGTCTAAATGCAATTGTGTCCGGAGTTGTGTTTTAAAGTAGTGTTGCTATCAATATTGCTCAAAACAAAAGACCCCAAGTGTTTACACCGGGAGAATAACTAGCGGAGCAAAAACTCCAAGAGTTTGGAGAATCTCTTGAAAAAAGTTTAAGTATCGATATATCAATCAATCAATCTATAAACTAAGCAAATGTGTTTTGCTTCTTTTTCTTTTTTGGATTAAACTGGCATTAAAAAACAACAAAAACTAATACATAGTCCTAGGGAGTTTAACTCCCGTAGCATCATCAAGGATGATTTGATTCAAACAGTTCGAAATCGATTGATAATAAAGAAATTATGATCACTACTACTAAGGTTAGCTCTTGCAATAGCATCTGCACTTCAGTTTCCCTCCCGATAGACATGACAGACTTCTGCCTTAAGCCGATCCAGTAACACTCTGCAATCAAAGAGCATGTTACTTAATTTACGGTTACACAACACTTTTTGTTTGAGGAGTTGCACCAACGTCAAGGAGTCGGTTTCCACAAGAATGCCGATCAAATTTCGCTCCAAGGCAAGTTGCAAACCGTCCATAAGAGCCCTACATTCAACTGCAGTGCTAGAGGAAGCTACAACATCCTTCCTTTGAAAACCCAAAACCCAATTGCCTGAACTATCGCTTATGAGCCCTCCTGCCATACCCATACTCAAGTTTGCATCAAAAGATCCATTAAAGTTTACAAAAGTCCAACTGGTGGAGGAATCCAACCCACTAGCTAACACAGTTTGTTTGCCACGGTAACACTGAACACGGTCACAAGCAAGGTTCATTCAAGAGCAAGATTAATCACATTCCTGACTGATACTGAAAACTCAGGACTAGAATCATAAAAAAATGCGACGATTTCGAGAAAGCCAAATACGGCACGAAGAGTTAAAGGGAACAGGACACGCCATGGGACACCACTAGGATGCACAACTTTGGAAACACAATTAAAATGAGTACAGTATATTACTAATCGGCCCCGTGTCAGACCTCCGACACGGGTCCACTCCTATTACGAAAATACCCTCTCTTGGGCCCAAAAACATCCAAACCTATTTCTGTTATTTATTTATTTAATTAATTAATACTAATGTTTATACTCTGCATCTTTTTTCTTATTTATTTATTTAAAATTATTTTATTATTCCGATTTTTAATCCGGTTGAATTGGTGAAAAGATCTTGTTTTTTTTTATCATTTTATCTTCAATGGTCATAAAGAATTTTTGGACTCGTAGAACCAAATATCTCTTAGGACTAATCAACAAGAGCCTTAGAGTCAAAATTTAATTATGACCACTTAGGATAAAATAATCAGGAAACTAAAATCTTTCTACCGGTTCAAACGGATTGAAATTTGGAACATTTATATTTTTTCTAGAACTTTCTAGGGCTATTCAACGAGAATTCTAGAGTCAAAAATTAATTATGACCATTTAGGATAAAATGATCAAAAAAATAAAATCTTTCCACCGGTTCAAACGGATTGAAATTTGGAATACTTAATTTTTAACTATATTTTTAAATATATAAACTGTCTAAAAAGTTAAAAAAAATTAAGTATTGGTTCAAAGTTGCCCGTTGGTTCAAAAATTTTTAATTATGACCATTAGTTCAAACTTGCAAACTGTCTAAAATAGTCTAAAAGGTGCAGGTGCAGCAAACAGTTGCCCGTTGCAAATTTGACAGAGCATTGATAGCATTTAAAAAAGTTGCAGGTGCAGCAACAGTTGCCCGTTGCAAATTCAACAGAGCATTGATAGGTTGGCCTATATATTCAGTTGCCTATATATTCACTTGTGTATGCCTTGACCTATATATTCATTTAAAATTTTATAACAAAAAATAAAATAAGAGAAAGTGAGCCTGCCGTGAGAGAGAGACAGAGAGCATGTGGAGGTGGGGGTAAAAGGGAGAAATGGAGGGGGCTCCCCTGACACGGGGGCGATTAACAGCCCTCAAATGAGTATATTAAAATGAACCCAACTCTTGAACGAAAGAAGAAAAGACCTCCTGACAGTGCAAGGGACTCCGGCTCCGTTCCAAAACATCTTCTTAAAAAATAAGTACTTATTTTATATTTTTATAATTTTTTAATTTTTTTTGCACCGTATAAAAGATCTTAATAAAATCTATCAAACAAGATTCATATTGCAAGAAAAATTATTTGTGTAAACACATTATTTTTGAGCTGATCTATCAAACAAGATCCATATTGCTAGAAAAATTATTTGCATAAACACATTATTTTTGAGTTTGAAATTGTCTTCTTAAAAAATAATATTATTTTTAGTTCCGGAACGGGGCCGACACCACACCACATGTGTTGAGCAGAGTCACAGTACTCCTTAGCACATGAGAAGTCGACTCCTAAGCCGAGCAACCAGCTGGACAAAGATCACTATCAGCAATATTTCGAATCACAAATGTGTTTTGCTTTCAAAACTATCCAAACCCTCAAAACTATCCAAACCCTCCTTTCTGTGTGGGGGGGGGGGGAGGAACGTGGGGAGGAAGGGAGGGAGGGAAGGAGATGTGGGGGTTGAATATCGAGGAAAAATTATTCTATGCTTCAGGGACACCGTCACGTGCATCGAACACGAGATTGAAAAAATATTAAACTATTTTTTTATTAATTAGCGTTATGCCCGCTCAATTTACAGGGCCGGAAAAAGTCAATGTAATTTTTTTATCCCGTACATCGAACGGACACAAAAGCTCGTACTATATGTACTTCAGTTTTTTCAAAGTTTCTCAATGGTGTCATGACGAATCAAATAACAAAGCAAGGTTGGCAATATACTCGATTTTATTTTCAAGTGTCAAAGTTTTTGATGTCAAAGCTTTATAAACTTCATGTACCAAAAATAAAAAATAAAAAATTAAGCTTTATAAATTTCTCAACCTTTACATGATATGAATGTTCATTTTATGATTCCCAAACATGATATCTACGATCTACCTTCCTTAATTCCCAGAATAAAGAATAGTGTTGGACTCTTCATCAAAAGGGCGGGCATTTTAATAAATGTGTGATTTTTACACTCATCTTTTGATATTCATATTCTTTTTTATTTTTTAGTGTTGAAAGTGTGTGTATATATATATATAAAAGATAAAAAAAAAGGGAGTGCTAATAAAAAAAAGTTTGAAAATCATTTCCCTTATATAATCCTTAATATATAGACAAGTGATAAACTACGGAACCAACTGGTTGCACATGTGGGAGAATAACATGCGGAGCAAAGACCCCAAGAATTTGGAGGATATATTGATAAAAGGTTTTAGGATATCCTAATGGCATAATCAAAATTTGTCACCTCATCTTTTGTTTATTCATTTGAAGGGTTGCTAAAGTTTATAATAATGTGAAGTCCTACATTAATGGTCATTTCAAGTCTATAATTTTTAAAAAAAACCTCATTTTTAGGAGAAAAAGATAGAGAGAGTTGGGAATAAATGTAAGTGGATGAGTCCATTAAATTTGTCTTACCAAAAGAGAAAAGATTGCAAGTTTTACTTTTCCAAATACCAAAATTTGGTTATTGGTTAAGGAGTTGCTAATTTTAATTATACCATTGTGAGCTATAATTTAAATAAATATTGCTAACTTTACAAATTTTCTACTTTTGGTTATGTTATTGGGGACATTTTAGCACTGATATATATGTGTATCCTCCATAAATAAGTTATAAACGACTTATAAGTCTTGCTGTTGAATATATCAAAGCAGGAAAAAAATTGGATTGGTTATTTATTTTTATACGAAGCTTCTCCTACAATTTTTTTTTTTTGATAATGCAATATATCTCGGGCCAGTCTGTACACACTTTTGATTTTATGTGTTAATTTTTAAATTATTTAATTTTCTGCGAAAATTTCCCAGCTTCTCCCCTCTCTCTAGTGCCTCCCTCTAGTGAGAGGTCCACCACGCTGGAGCCAAGATGACATTCAATCAATTTCACTCAACACAAAAGCCACTCTATCCACAAAACTCCAGCTGGTACGACGCTATTGGTCGACACTCCATCCATGCTGATCTCTCTTTAACACATTTGCCTTCACATATCACCATATTCAAATCTGAAGAGCTAAAACCACCTTCACACATTCAACCCCCTACTAAAATTCCCAGCCCCCCTAAACAACTAAACTTCGAAAAAGAAAAATGGCTGCAATCAAGGGATTGGGCACTTCTTTCCTACCTTTGGCTTCTCCTACCTCTTCAGGTAGTACTGCTACTTTTTTTTTCCAGAGTAGAGTTCCATATTTGATTCACTTGCAATGAATAACGAAATACTATACTATACTACTACTTCAAATGAAGTTCTCCTATCGCTTGACTTAAAAAAATATACGGTTGTGAAGAGCGGTTCTATGGTATCGTTTTCGTTTTTACTCGTTCTTTGTTTTTCGTTTTTTAAACAAAAACGAAAAACAACAAAATGTTTTGGAACATTTTATTTCTCATTGGGTTACATAATAAAAGAACATGTATGTGTTGACAGGTTTTCTAAAGCCGGCACCGGTGATGGTCAAAAAGCCTCTGAGGGTGGCAAACGGGAGGGGAGGGAGGATTACGTGGTAACTAGAACGTACTAAAGATCTCTTCGATAAGTAAACATGATACAGGAATTATGGTGGTGGTGATTAATTTTTTTATTTTTATTTGTTGGTGATTGGTTTTGGGAAGCTCGTTTCAGAGAGATTGGCTGAGGACAGATCTGAATGTGATCGGGTTCGGGTTGATCGGGTGGCTGGCGCCGTCGAGCATTCCCGCGATCAACGGCAACAGCTTGACAGGGTTGTTCTTCGGCAGCATTGGAACTGAGCTCTCTCACTTCCCCACTCCCCTGCTCTCGATTCTCAGTTTTGGTGAGTCTTCCATGTTTCTACACAACATTCTTAATCCCTCAGAGGGAGGGACTTGCTTAGGCTCTGTAATTACCTAGGACTCCAAGGGCTTCGCCTGTCAGGCCTTACTAGTTCTTTTCCTAGATTGGATGAATGGACAAGGGGCAATTTTGGGGCTATAGAGAAATTGGGAAGCAATGAGTTCACTAGGTTTACTTGGAATCTTGTCATTTTTGATACACTGATGTTTTGTTATGGCTAATTGGGATTCCTGCAAGTAAGCAGTAAGATTGGTCTCTCCGAATTAGTCGAGGTGCGCGCGTAAGCTAGCTTGGACACCTGACTTATCAAAAAAAAAAAGAGTGAAAAGTAACATCTATTTTAGGCCTCATTTAGTGGTGTTCTTGATTGTACACACACAGGTATAGTTTTATTTATTAAGTGTTTTTATGGATGAAAATGGATGCACAGGTTGTGGTTGATATGCTGGCACCTGGGGCTGTTCTTGTGCCTTACCTTCGGGCAAATTGGGTTCAAGGGGAGGGCAGATGAATACTTTTGAGATATGGCAGATGGCCTTTCTTTATCTGTAATCTATGTAACCATATAATCACTTCTTATTTAATTTCTCAGCACTGTGGTCTTCTCGCAATTCCTGTTCAAGAGAAAAATTGTAATCTGTATCCCTTTCTTCTTGTGCAATATCTGAACCTTATTTGTGCTATTGTGCCTGTAATGCTAACCTTAAAACGTACAACCGGAGTGCAATTCCAAGGGTTTTCTCGTTCGTTTTTTTCAGTTTTCAAGAACATACTTTGTCGCGCCACCTATAAATGTTGGGCGGTAATAGTAGGTTTACTACTTCAGGTAAAGCAAAATTCGTCACACGAATCAGGTCAAGCAAAATTCTAGGATCATTGAAACAAGGAAAACATTCGACACAGGTAATAAACACAATACTTATGCACGTCCACAACAGTAAGAAAGGTTTGAATCTCATGCCATCTGCAACTGTGAACACGGGCAAATGACCATACAACGATTATTAGGTGTGCATGCAAATACAACCGTGCAGTAGGATCATAGGAGATGCTCGGTAAAACTATTTTGCTGGCAAATTCCTCTGTCCAGTAATGAGGATTGTATCATAATAAGCTCGTTCTTGCGTCACCCACACACAAGTTCGTTATCTGTGCCTTGTTAGTTTTCAGCAGAGAATTCGAGAACGATCTTTCAGAACCTTTGATGCTCCCAGAAGTTGATGTAAAAGTAACTGGGCAAGTCGGTTCGTCCATCACAGTTAGATTGAACAACTCAGACCTTGAATAATGCCCAACCACATCAAAATCAAACTTTGCATGTGCTATTTCGCGGAGATCTGTGCAGTTTAATCATCATAAAGGAAGAGGTAAGTTCTCAAGACGAATGACAAACAAAATTTTATGGAGGCAGTATAAACAGGACAAACCAGAGTAGAAAGCCAATAGGACCTCAATCAAACCAAAACACACATACATATCAACGAAAACAAAAGCTGACCACCTAGAAGTAATTTTACATCCAAAATTTGTAGTCTAGACTCTAGAACAGATTGTTTAGGAACTTTCAGAATTTCAGGACTTTTTACTGCAGTCACTGCGTGCTGCAGAGTTTTGATCTTGGTTACTGCGGTGTCATAAGCTGAGGATGATCTTGCTCAATGTAAGGGAGTATTTGGAATGAGATTGGAAGAAAGTAATTCCCAATAGCCACTTTAGTTTTCTTTACTTTTTAGCAGCATCTAAGGTTTTTCTTTTCTGATTCCAAACTTTCGCATACTCCCAAGTCCCAAGTCTCTGATACCCATTTGTTGGTCCCTTTTGGCACTTTTTACTATTCAATGGGCAAAAGTTTTTTTGGGGGTAATTCAATGGGCAAAAGTTGATGAATTTACTCTATCTGTTTTGAGATTAATTACTACCAACAAAAAAAGGTAACGACGTTCCTAAAAGACTTGAATAGTAAAGAGAGAAAAGGATAATATGACAAGTACAGTGACATGTTTACGTAATAAGTTGGAATCTAAACACGGGACCAACAAATGGGAACAGAGGGAGTATATGTCTTTGTTCAATGGCAGACTTCATTGGAAGAAAATGCAGATGGCCACATGAAACAATTCGAAGTCCACTTCCGACAATGATTTGAAGTATTTCTACATGTCATTCCCCAACGTCCTATCATGAACTAGTATATTTTCTTTATTCTCTAAAGGCGGGTTTCTGAGAATAGGCAATCAGTGCATATTACATCTAAGATTTAGTGAACACAAGCTGGATTTTTGGTTTGGGGAAGGACCTGAAATTTCAGAGAAAAGCACAAACAACCCCAATTTAAGCGTCACTCTGAGCCATAATTGAGAGAGAGAGAGAGAGAGAGCAACTTTTTAGGGTATGCTAAGTGACAATAGGTTGTTAAGTTTGTCATTTCTTGTCCAATGTATTAAGCAAATTTATTTTTCCGTAGTTAAATTTGCTCCATTTTATGCATCACCAACAACCAGATAAACGATAAGATACAGATGCTTGGTGCAGTTTTGTCGGAGAAACCATACCTAGATCGGCTGAGATGAGTGCCTCCCCTTCATTGTTGGGGCCCGCCAGAACAGTGCCCGAAGGTGAAATAATAACGCTGCCACCGGCACAAACAACTGAATCTGGAGTGAGATTTTCTTCCGTACCTTGAAACACATACTCTGGAGGAGGTGGGTAGTCTTTCCTCCGACAGAATTGGTTGGCTGATAAAACAAAACAACCACCCTCAAGAGCAATGTGGGTCATAGATGCTTGCCATACATCCCTTGCATCAGCTGTAGGGGCACAATATATTTCAATGCCTACAAAGGTGAAATTTCATTAGTAGGTCAAGGTTTAAAGAGATCTTTTACGCCAAAAGAACTGATCAACTGTAGGAAGTAAGATGCTTATATTCATAGAAGCAAACAAGTACGAACAGACACTTAATGTCACTGATTACCAATCATAGCTTAACTACAATCAAGCAACATTCAGCTTATCAAATAAATCAAGACATCCCCGGCATCCAAATAGAGATGTTTCACATACCTTCTAATGAAAAAGACGTTTCCTGATGTTTAAATTTGCATGGGGCACAAACCTACCTTTTGCATACATTGCTGTCCTCAGAAGAGGCATCCTATTCTCCCAACATATAGCTGCACCTATTTTCCCAACGGGGGTATCAAAAACAGGAACTGTTGATCCATCTCCAAACCCCCAGATTATACGCTCCAAGGCTGTTGGCATGACTTTCCGATGCTTTCCGAGGAAGAGACCTTGAGAATCAAAGAACAATACTGTGCAATAGAGCGTATATCCATCTCTCTCAATCACACCCATAACTAGATATACCTTATATTTTCCAGCCATAGCAGCCAATCGATCAACTTCAGGACCTGCATAGGTCACACATTACAAACATCAAATACTATCCTGCAAAATCATATGTAGCTCACAAGCCGATCTAACTAATTGAGCCAGACACGGTTCAACCCCAACCTCAAACCAATTTTCATAGAAGGAGTCAGAATTTCATTTCAAGAAACAGCTACTAATTCCTTAAAGAGAATTTGTTTCAATAACACAATGCAATGAAAAAGCTCAAAGTCATTTTGTATACAACATTCATCTTCGACAGCACCAAAACAAAGGGGGACTTACCAGGCACATCGATAGCTGCAGCATGATATTTCCGAAACTCCTCTTTACCCTTGGGGGTGCGGTTGCCAATGGTGGCTCCAAAATATGAGCCACGAGGATAACCACCCACAAAGGCTTCTGGAAATACAACTAGTTGTGAACCATAAGAGGCCGCCTCTGCCAGCAATCTCTCAGCCTTATCTGAAATACTGTCAGCATTAGACCCCCAAATATCCAATATCCAAAAGAGAATAAGTTGTCGAGTAGCTTATTTGGTATGGATAACATCTGGATACTCGATCCCCACCATTTCTTTCGAGCTTATAAAAACTTCAACATGACAAACCGTTCAGAAATAACATTCATTGCAATATTGATCTGGTTTGCTAAGAGAAGTTTTATGTAGTACCAGACGATGTTGTCACCAGAAAAAAACGACAAAACAGTTTTCTATGTTAGAACAAGTAGTGGATTCTCGGGAAAAAAGACATGTTTATCTCCTGAACAAATGTTCTCAGCATGTCCTTAGCAGATATTAATTTGTCAAAACACGTCCTTTGCCGTCATTTTCCCTTTACGTTAGTGCTCGAAGGGCTACCTTGTCTCTAGACCAAATGTTTTGTCTTACTATTTTAGATTGTCTCTGCAGGAATTTTCCAATACATTGATCATTAATATGAGAATTGTACGACGATCAATTTCTTCGAATCTGTTAGCTAGTTGTTTTTTTAGATATTATTGCATTAGACACTTTAGCAATTTGTAAAAGAAGTTGTATGATAGAACTGATCATACAGTGATGAATTCGTCTTCAGGTGAAAGACACAAGTCATGCCCCTGGACCAGGTCACAAGTCATTTTTTCACAACATGTCACCTACATAGGTAATTATTCAGTAGTCCGGGAGCACTGCCACGTGTTGTTCCACATCATTTCAGAATCAAATATTCATGTGGGGTTCATATAATTAGTCGTGGACTCCACAAGAATGTGTAGTTGTGGAGTGGTCCGGAGCACCACGTGACGGTGCTGAATAATTTCACGACCTCCACCCTTTTTGTCTGGGAAAAGAGTCTTAGGGCACCACGTGGCGGGCACGGGATATTTCTTCCAAAGAAGAGAGGATCCGGCAATAGTCGCCGGAGAAGCTTCGAGATCCGGGGTTCGAACGAGGATTTTCTATTGCAATCTCTTGTCTATGCGTACATTCAGATGCAGAGATGAATCCATCCATACATAGAAGTGTGTGAAATGCTGAATATCAATTTCTAACATGACTGAAGAAGTGCAGGAAATAATTAAGGAAATGAGAGTAAAATGGAATTGAAAGAACCTAAGGTGGCAGGGGTGTCGTAGAAGACGGTGGAGGCCTGAACTACGGTGGCTCGGACGGTTGGCGCAGATAAGTCGGCCCCCATGTCCACCTCCGCTATCAGTGGTCCGTCAACCAGAGCCATACTCCTCTCTCTCTCTCTCTCTCTCTCTCTCTCTCTCTTCTCTGATCAGCTGGTAGCGTAGAAAAACGATAACGAGTTAGAGGCCAATTTTATTTTATTTTTGGGTAAATTTCTCTCTCTCAGTTTGAGGCCAATTTGTTTCGTTCTCTGGTGGCCCCGGCCCTAGGTGTTACGATAAGCCACGGGACTGCTGGCTGCTACTATTGTACTATTTTCGATTTGTACACAGTTTATTTAGAAAATTAAAACACTTTTTTACTCAAATGTCTAAACCAATTTAAGTATATCTCGATTAATTATGTTAGACTAATTTCACTGCTCGTTTGTAATATCTCAATTAAAATCAAAGTAAAATTCTGCATAAACATATACTTATGGGTAAATTTCAATAACACCCTTGTGCTTTTTTTTTTAATTATTAAACTTTGCTACCTTCTCGTTGCTCAAATGACTATAACATGGTTTTCCATTGGAAGTGGTGCATATTGAGATAGAGTAGACCGATAATTCTGTAGTCATTTGGTCGTCTGCTTTAATGACAAATACCTCACTCACGTATGAGAAATGATAAGTCTTTTGTGATTTTAATTTTCACCGACACCCAACAAATAATTGTTCGATCAAACACTTGTTACGGTGATAGAATCAGCCAAAAGTGTTATGTTGACTTTCACCATTTTCAATGATAAAATAAAAGCGGATAAAAAAATGATAAATAAATAATAAAAAATCTCTTGATTCTCAATTTTTACCCAAAGTAATAAATTTATTCTTTATGATAAAAACCAATTCTTTTAAGTAATAAAAAAAATAATTGGCAATTAATATATTTTCCCATTTTGATCATGTTTACCCCCTTCAATGAGGGAAAAAAAATAGAAGTCATTTTTATTCAAAATAAGTGAGATGATAGCTTTTATTGAGTACATTTTATTATTAGACAAAAGGTGATTTTTGAGATAAAAGTCACGTTCGGCTCATTTCATCACATGTTTAGACTGACAACTATCATGGGGTGCCGGTGAAACGCACATAGAAGTTTTTTTTTTGCTAAAAAGTGGTTATTTTTCAAAATATTTAGATAGAAGTATTTTTTTTTTTTTACTTTTCTAATTCCTCTCGTCGAGACTAATCAATAATTCATAAAAATTTGGCGCAAAACTAAAAAATGCAAACAAAATTTAAATAAGGACAAAACCAATTTATTTTCTTAAAAGAAGTGTTTTTAGCCTAAAAGTGGGGTGAATGGGCCAAAATCATGTTGGGACAAATGGAACTTTTAGAGATCAAATGGTCTTTTAAGTAGCAAGTAAATTGAACTATATGGGTCATTGTAGAGTGCAGAGGCGTTAATACTAGTAACTTTGTGGAGTTAGGCCCCGTTCTATTTTCTTCCAAAACTTTCTTTTTAAAAAATAATGTAATTTCAAAATTAAATATAACGAAAAAAAAAAATAATTTTTTAATTTTTTTTGGCACCGTTTTAAAAGATCTCAATGAGATCTATTAAATAAGATACATATTAATAGAAAAATTATTTTTGAACTTGAAATTACCTTCTTTTTAAAAATAAAAGTTTTTCAAGAAAGTGGAACACCACCTTACAAGATCTAGAGCCTGGTTCCCTTCTCGAGAGGACCAAAAGTTTTCCCGTGACCCGCCAATGCACTAAGAGGTGCAGGGAGGCTTGTCATGTTCAACCGAATCTTGTTAATCGTGGTATGAATCGTTCGGTTGGTAGAGATTGTCGTACACTACATGTGAACCAAAAAATAAGTCAATTGGACATTAATACCTTTGTGATCGAGATGGATTTGTGCCACAGTACATCTTTAAAATCATGCACTAGCTATAATTTTTTTTATAAAATCATTGATTAATCTAGTTTTTTTTTTTTTTTGCTGAATGATTTATTCAGCCTACCCTACAAATTGAACATGACATTACATCACAATGAAAATATTTCAATTGTGCATACCAAGGCGCCCTACACCACCGCAATACAACATTGCACTATGGATCCGACCCCTTGTCCTTGTCTAGGATGGTGGCGCTGAAGGAGATGGAGCACGGAGGATCCAGCAATAGTGGCCGGAGAAGCAAGGGCGGAACTATGCTCATAGTGGGTTAAGTTGTAGCTCAGGTCAACTTTGGAAAAAACAAAATTTTACATGTAAAATTTTGCCCATATAATTTAAGCCCAACTCATTCCACCACCAACCCATTTTGGCCAAGAGCGCGTAAATTACCTTCCTGGTTCCGCCCTTGTGGAGAAGCTTCGAGATCTACTTTTGGAAGGAGAATTTTCAATTGCAATCTCTTGTACATACATTCATATATATGATTCATATGCAGAGATGATGACAAAAGGAGTATAAAGAGGAGGAGAAGGCAGAGAATGGAATAAACACGTACAGGTGGTGAAATGAATACATATAGTAGTATATGCATAGAAATGTGAAAAAGAATTGAAAGTGGCAGGGGTGTCGTAGAAGACGGTGGAGGCCTGGACCACGGTGGCTCGAACAGTTGGCGCAGATGAGTCGGCGCCCATGTCCAGTGGTCCGTTGCTTGGAACCAGAGCCATCTCTCTCTGATCAGCTGGTAGCTGAGGAAATGATAACAAGTGGGAGGCCAAATTTGGTTGTATAAAACTACACCTAAAGACTGAACACCGGGTTGTTTGGGACTATTTTGGATGGTCACACAAATGATCGGAACTGATTAATTTGGGGTTTTGGATTGGTGCTGTGCAGAGAATGCAGTGAAAGTTGCACACCTCGAACCGTCGGATGCACGATTCAACGGTTCAGAGGTGCGCAGTACGGTGCTGTGCACACCACTGCACAGCACCATCCCCAATTCATTAATTTGGTTCTTTAAAAGTATACCAAAGCAAGTCATAGAAACTGAGTCTTGCGTCCCAATCAATTAGAATCGCCCACATAAATTCTATTTTTTATTGAGCTCTGTTCAGGGCTATTTATTCACTTATTCAATAAGCCAAATCTTTTTTTGTATCACATCATCCAAATTCATTTTAGGTTTTCCCTCCTCTAGCCCTTTTATCCACTTGTTTTTGAAAAGAAATGAATGGTTCTGATTCACTTTGACGTTTGGGTCCTACACATCAAAATGAATCTCAATCTTTAATTTCACTTTCTTGAACATTTTCGGGGAAATGTTTTCTGGATCGTAACATTTTCGTTTCCGATTACCTGTTTCTTTTTTACGTGGATCAATAAGTGTTGACACAGACTTATCACACAAACAATCAAAGTCGTTCATTAAATGTAAAACATTTTTTCAAGTGTTCCTTCGAAAAATCAGCTCATTAATCCGATACCTATAGGTACTCGATCCAATCATTTAACATTTCATTATCCTGAAAACCGAATGAAAAGTTTGATGATTTGATCGAGCATCCATAGGTATCAAATTGAGCTGTTTTTTTGCTAAGGCCCTTGAAAAACTGCTTTACATTTAATGAACGACTTGGATCGTTTGTATGGAACCCGTAATAGGCCCCACACAAAAATTTGTGCAAAATCTGTTACCTATTTATGTGTGTATATCCTATCCTATGTTACAATAAACAAAGATACTATCTATAGTATCAAAGTATTGGGCGCGCGCTCTCTCTCTCCCCGTCTCTTCGTTTCTCTCACTCCCTCTCTTTTTCGTTTCTCTCCCCCTCTCTTCTTAAACTTGAGAGGGAGAGAGAGAGTAACGTTTTCAAATCCTGATTGACGAATTGAAAATCTACAATAATATATACTAAGAAAGCAACAATCAATTGATAAAACCCATGGAATCACGGTTTGTCGCTGATGTAACTTGTTAGGAATTCAAATTTATGGAGAGATCAAGTCTCCAAAGAATAATTAAAGCGTGCGTAAGCTGACCTGCCATCCAAGTTATCAAATAGAGAGAGCTAAATAAAATTACACATCTTTTCTATCTCTCACCAACTCTTGGCCGCATCATCCAACTTTCTTCGAGAGGGAATAAGATTGATCATTTTGTGTTGGGCTGCAGCGTTGTTTTTCAAGTGTCTACACCCAGCAATTACAATTGCAACAGCATCAGAATCGATTTGGAACCGTATCCGACTACGCTAAGGATAACACCCTCGCGGATAGGCGGGATAGCAAAAGCTAAAGCAGTAATTTAGCTTTGAATGCCTTGAACAAAAATTCACCTCGTAACCCCCATGGTCTCGGGTTAGCAAGCCAATTCCAACCTCAGCTGCATGATCCCCGACTGTTGCATCAACATTTCTCTTGAAGGTGCCCTGAGAAGGAGTATACTATATTTTCCTAAAATATACATCTCCAACAAAACGGAATTAAAAAACGTAGCAATGTAAAAAGGGGTCTACCATGCGTCTACCACCGTCATTCGCTCCCTTACAGTGTTGGCAGCTTGAGTCCTCCTTTTACTTTACTAATAACAAAGCCATGGAAAGTTGCCAGTGCCTTGGAGCAACACAGCTGCAGCATTCCAGTAACACCAGTAAAAATATACCATCATTCCTGGCCATGCAACAAGAATACATGACAATGCAGCTGCCTTCAAAACTCCATCACTGGTATCCTATTAACATGTGTGATCAGAACCAGGACCTCTACCAAATTTCCTATGCCATTATAACAATGAGAGAAAATTTAAACACGATTGAACGAGTAAAAAATCTGATCTTTTTTATTTTTTATTTTATTTTTTTATAAATCACATCATTCCAAGCCAGGACATGGACTTTCCTTTGCTCTAGACTAAATCCTGAAGAAAATTACCATTTAAGTTCATCGATGAATTTAGTTTACAGATTTAAGGAGGAAATTACATTAACTGCTTTGATTAAGGTGGCAAGACTGCATGTAACAGGAATTTGCTTGTCCAACTGAACAATTTCCTTTGTATTTTGTCAATAACAAACTGGGTGCTGGTAGCCTGGTACATTTTTTTCTAAAGTACTACTTGGAAGTCAAGCTTCCTTCCCTAATGTAAGAAAAAGCACTTCAGATTTACGGGGTTGATTTTGTTGTCCTTATACAGCACAATACTAATGTAAGACCTCCAGTTGACCCTATTTGGAATTACAGCTTTCCCGAAAAGGAGCAGACATCAGTCAAAGACAGATTGGAGTTAAAAGGGTCCATCACTTCTGATGGCATAAAGATGCATGGCCTGACGAACGCTAGGAGACAGGTAGAACCGTAGAAGGTATCATGATCCATCCATCGAATGAGATTAGATGAAGAAGTGATGCAGGACATCCCTCGTTATGTATAACAAACATCAGAAGTATGAAATGTAAGTACCTTGTTATGAAGCCCCAACATCTTTCACTTGGTATGCCAACAAAAAGTCACTTCACACATTTGATTCAAGCAGGATGAGAGCATTTATCGGGGATAGAGTGGTGTTGTCAGGCCCGGGTTCTCCATTGAACACATGCGCTGCGCCATATTAAATTGCACGACAATTAAAGCTTGGCCGATGTGTCTGACCCAGAATTACAAAGATCCAAGTGAAAATGCAGCATAATGCTTAAGCTGGAGTATACAAGACACCACAAATTAATACTCCTCAAAAGATGTCCTACACCTAATGCTTTAGCTTTGCAGAGCATAATATCTAGCTTGAATTACAATTATACAAATGAAACAATTTGTCATTGAAATTAGAAACCACTGTAGTTGAGGCAGAATCAATGGTCAATTGTTTGAAATTACCTTAACCCCAAAGAAACATGCTCTTCATGATCCATCTTCATCCATACCAGTTTGACAAATTTCTTATTATTGAAGGTGTTCATCCTAGTGGAAGAGGCATACTGAATCCAGAGGTGAATTCGCCACTAAAACAATTGGTGCAGGTTTCCATCCTCATTCCAAGGAATGTTTCTATAGTCGATCATGTCACTAGCAGTACAAACCCTGAAATTAGAGCAATACCCTGCACGAACTTATGATAAGCAAGATTGTCAGCACAAGCACACATACCTGATGAGTTGGTAGATAGCAATGGCAATGGCAATAGCAATTATATGATTATAATATACCTAGGAATAGCTAAGAAAAAAAAAGAGAAACAGTTGCACATGCTTCAGGAATTTGCTCTGGCCATTGACAGGGGTGTGAGGTTGCTACACACTGCAGTGGTGTGAAGTGTGAACCTGTGAAAGTGGGGAAATCCAATTAGTGGGGTAAAAGAAATTGGAAGCATTATACACTGGAAATCCAAGTAGAAAACAGAAATGGGAACAATCTTTATCCAATGAGGTAAGAATTATCTCACTCACTCTTGGCAAGAGACGAGAGTTCAACTTATGAATCACTTCACCATTTTTTGTTTCCCCTTAAACTTGGGACTAACAATGTCAACAGTCAACCTTATCTACGGACCTAGTGCTAGTATAGGGCTGAGTGCTATTCAATATAAAGCATCTCAGGCTTTGCTTAAATCAGCACCAACCACCACCTTGTAGACACGACGGTTGTGTCTTCAATCCCCCAAGCTAAAATTCCAGTCATTTTATCTTTCACAACTCTGGAAGGGCACGGCCAAAATCTGCTATGGAGAACAAATTGACGCCCAGAAGCCTAAGAAAGCAATCTCTTCAGATGTCACGACCATAATGTAATTCGGAATAGGATGAGGTTAATCCTTTTTAGGGCCATTAGAAGGCTATGTTAGAAATGTAGGATTTCATCATATTTAACATCACAGTAAACTAAGTAGTAAAGGCAAAGAGAGAGAAACTGACGAGTGGAAGATTCAAGGGAATATATGCTTGATCATTGATTTCGGCCTTTCTGAAGGAAATTAAATAAACAAATCATTATGACTTCAACTTTAATCCACATAAGATCATACACAATCATTTATATACGCACATGGAGAACAGTTCACATATACATGTGGTTTGGTATAAATATAACTTTACCTTCACAGATCCATGTCTATCCTTGGCATGAACTTCCTGATCAGTTTTTGAAGGGAAGGATCTTCCCCCTCGGTTGAGATTAGATCTATAATGGATGAAAAATTAGATGCACTGGGTGAAAAACCCCTTCCCACCATTTCCTCAAGGAATGCCACAGCCTTGTAACCCTTTTGTTGCCCAAAAAATCCTCTGATAATAGTGTTGTAAGTGATACCATCAGGCAAGCAACCATTCTGTTTCATTTCAACAAACAACTCACAAGCTTCATCTAGCAATCCTTCCTCGCACAGACCTCGTATCATCATATTATATGTCGTGTGATCAGGATGTAGCCCCTTGGAAGAAAGTTTAGTGAAAAGCTCCCTTGCGTTGTCAATTTGTTTATCCTTGCAAGATGCATCAATGAGGACACTGTACGAAACAATGTCAAGATCTAAACTGCTGCTTTCAATCATGTGAAACAAAGAAAATGCTTCACCAATATGCCCGTTTTTGCAAAGGCCGTCCAACACGATATTATAAGAGTGAGTACCTTCAAGTAGGCCTGGTTTTTGCATCTCATGGAAAAGTTTTTTAGCAGCTGCACATCTACCAATCCGAAACAGACCCTGTAATATAGTGTTGCAAGTTATAACATCAGGTTTCAAACCCCTCTGAGGCATATCTTGAAAGAGATGCATGGCCTCATCTAATTCCAATTTGTTGCAATATCCCTTGATCAAAATGTTATAGCTGAAAACGTCCGGACGAAGGCCCCTATTAACCATGGTTTTTAACATTCTCATTGCTTCATCCATCCGACCTTGCAAACATATCCATCCATTATTGTGTTGTATGTGTATACATTAGGATCCACACCTCTTTTTATCATGACTCCAATAACCTCCTTTGCTTCTTTTCCCCTCCCTTCCTTAGTAAGTGCATCCACCAACACACTAAACGTACGAACATTTGGAGAAACACCACTATCCAACATCTCTCTTAACATTCCTGTAGCCTCCTTCCACTTGCCGTTATTGCACAGGCCATATATCAAAGACGTATAAGTGACGACATCTGGACGAATACCTTTTCCACTCATTTCCAACAAGAGGTTTGCGGCATCACCCACCATCCTACCCTTGCACAGACCATCAATGATTGTGTTATACACAACAATGTTAGGTTTACAACCTCTCTCTTCCATAATCTCAACCATCCTAATAGCCATACTAATGTTGCCGGTTTTGCAAAGCCCATTAACGATTGTCCCGTACGTAACCACATTGGGTTCAATACCACTCTTTCTTGTTAATTTATCGAGTAAATCCATGGCCTCATCGATTTTATCCCGTAAAACAAGCCCGCGTATGAGATTGGTGAAGGTAGTTACACAGGGCGATTTGCCCCGTTTGAAGAGGACGCCCAGAAGAGAGAACCCGAAATCGACTCGATTCAACTGGCAGCAACAGATTATCGCAATCTTCAAGGTGAAGAAATTGGGCTGGACGCCTGAAAATTGCAACTTGACAAAGAAAGAAAGGGTAGAGCCGTAATTACCCGATTTCTTTACAGCCGCTAAGGCCGTGTTGATTTCTGAAGTGGGTGGCGGAGGTTGCGCTTGGAGAGCCCGGTTCAGAAAGTCTTGAGCTTTTCGGAGCTCGCTGGGCCCCGCGGCGGGTTGTTTTCTTTTTGCAGGAGGAGGAGAAGGAGAATTAGGGTTTCTAGAGTTGGAGTGAGAGTGAAAGAGGTTAGAAATAGCATTGGGGTTTGGTAAGAGAGAGGAGTATTAGCGTTAGGGCGGTAATTGTCTGATGCCATGCAACTGATTATGGAAACGCACCGATTTTTGCCGTCGTCTCCATACTCTGTTTTCCTGTTCTGTGAAGTTGCGTCCTCAGGACTGTTGAGGCTGTTTGAGGTACACAGGTGTGATATCTGGATTTCGTTGGCCAGGTATTTTATGACCCGGAAAAAACGAAATATTCGGACAATCTCATAGTAGCATTTGTTTGGTAAATTTCGGGAATTGATTTTCATATTTCCCTTTGATTCAAATATTTTTTTTTTGTTTGTGAAATTACACGATTATCATTTTCATATGTGAAAAGAAAAATGTATGAAAAGTAATCTTGTAATTTTACATGAACGAAAAGAAGAAATTGAGTGCATTTGAACGAAAATGGAGTGTGAAAATCAATTTTCTATCGGAGAAGGGAAATTCCGTGTGGTAAGACGTTTGTGAGATAGAATTAGAAATGAAAACATTCGTGGAATGGTAGGGGTAGCACCACTAAAAGCTCAGATGAGAGTAACGAAGAAGATACATGTACAAAAAAAAATGAAAAAACTTAACACCAGGCTGAAATTCAGCCACTAATCAAGTGCAAATTAGTAAATTGCAGGATACTAGAACATTGCTTATTTCTCTCCTGATTTTACTCCTTCCTTTCTTGTATTGATTTGTAAACATTGTATCTTCCTTATATACAAAATTCTCTATATAAGTTGTATTGTGAGCAAGGGTTTTTCTACCGATTCAATTCCTCTTTAGGCTCCGTTCAGTTGTTAGGAATATTGTACAGGAAAGTTATTCTCAGGAAAAGTCAGTAAAGTGAAGTAAAGGAAAAAGAAATCTATTTTCCTGTGAGTGTTCATTGACAAAAATTTTTTGCAGGAAAACTAAAGTTTAGTGGTTCATTTGTCCGAAAAACACTTATGAGAAACTTCTTTATTTCCCATGGCTAAAAGTAACTTTGAGAACTAACACATACCGAAAAATGTATTTTATCTAACGCAAAGCCTTAGCATGAAACTTAAAAAATAAGTAGATGATAACTAAATAAACAAATGTTAAATAACTATGCTTGATTAGTTGCCGATACAAAAACTCATTGATAAACTGATGATTAGTAAGTACAAAACAAAACTGAAAACTAATGACAAGATAAATAAATACTTCCAAAAAAAATCAATTACTAATTTTTTCTATAACAATTATCTTAGAAAGTATCACAGTAGTCGAAATTATTATTACTCACGTAAATTTCAAAGTGCCTTATTAAGAATCTAATTCGTATTTTTTTTTGGTTTTGGTGTCATTTGTTTTTTTCTTGCCCTCCAATTATTTTGGTTCCACAATGCAGAAAACTTTCCCGCAAAATCCTATGCTTTTGGCCGGATCACTTTTGCAAGAAAGTAAATCTTGCAGGAAAATTTAAGAACATTTTTTCCACTACTTTCCTGGCAACTAAACACAACAAAAGTTATGAGAAAGTTGATTTTCCCATCTTTTCCTACACTTTCCTGACAACTGAACGGAGCCTTATGGTATCAGAGCCATAGAGCAACCCATTCCTATCTTCTTCTTCCTTATTGTTTTTCTACCCCTTTTTCTCATTTGTAATCCCCTCACCATAAGAATGTCTACAGGTTCTTCAACCACTGTTGTTAGACGTGTCACGATCCTGACCCGCCCCTTGAGGTCTTAATCATGACAAATGCCAATGATTTCTCAGTAAGGCGAAATCGCAAATCAAATATCATCTAAGCAAGCGATAATCAAAAGCTAAACGTAACAGCGGAAGCAAAAGACGATTTTATTGATAACGAACCAAAGTCTTACTTAGATTTTACAAACCAAAAAATAAACCTCTCAGAGCTGTGCTTACTTACAAACTCAAAAGCTAATAAACCATGTATAAAGCTAAGTGTCTACAAGCATAACTTCCTTTCTACAAGTTTCCAAAAAATACAACATGTCCCAAAAGTAAACACCACGCCACTCTACGCATCGCTTCCTGAAAGGTGGAAAAGAAAATCCATAAGTCAAAGCTCATGTGAATGATTAATACTTAATTCACATGCCTTCCACGGACAATGCAAAATAATTTGATAATGTTTCAAAATAAAGAATTCAAATCCATAAGCCAAATATAATGCACATTCCGCTATTCAAAATTCAAAAGCTACCGGGCGTCCCCGGTAGTGGATAAGCCACGTCTATGCACTATCCCAAAACACACACCAACCTTAAACACCCTTGCTAGCCATTAAGCCGTCCCCTAGTAAGACCGGACGTTGGGAATGCTATTAAATAGATTCGCAAAAATTTCGCAAATAGGTCCACCTTCCATTGGTATCCATGGAGTACACAATTATAAAACATGTTCAATAAGCTCAATAAGGAAACAAGTTCAAAATTATGTGTTTAGGTATTAAATCACGCACATCGGCTCTACGAACCACCTGAACTTCCTAAAACGATTAGGCAATAAAGAAATGATTAGAAGATGCTAAATAATCCTATCTTTATGAACATAAGGTCCTAAGGTAACATATGAAGTTTAGATAGCTAGCCTCAAGAAAATAATCATAGAATCTGCAGTTCCATAAACTTTAACGCAAAAACTGACTTTGTACAAGAATAACTAAGACACAATCTTCATGCATTTTTTTTAGGTCTATGAATCTAGTTTCAAAATCAGAAATCGGATCGCAATTTCATCGCCCGAGCTCAAAATTATGACCGTTTCCCCAACACGTATTTGTGCAGTCAGCACAGTCCGAAACTGTGCGCTGCAAGGTCACAAATTTTTACAGAATTCAATACTTTGAATATGATTCCGAAATTTTTACCATAGATAGAAGACTCATAAAGGAACTCTCAATAAAAATCTCATAAATTTTGGAGCTAGGAACTGCCAAAAAAAAAATCCACAAAATCAGGACAGATACAAATTTCTCAAATCTGCAAATTTTCAAAAAATTTCCTCTTGTTCTTCCTACGATTTTCAACTGTAAACCCCTCCAAACTACTTCTAACTGTAGACACCCCATTCTGGACTGTCCAGATAACGTTATTTGTCGAACTTTTACTTCCCCAATGATGATTATAGTCGAAAACAGATCAAGGACAAAGGTGTGTTTGAACCTTGAGCGTCCCAAACCCCTTTCAAACCCAGTTTCAAACCTTTCAAACCAGAGCCAAACGGCCCCAGCAAAACCCAACTGGCCTGCGCCAGTATATTGGTGACGTACGCCAGTAAGCTGCCACGTGTCAGTCATCGACCATGGGCCCAGCTTTCACTGGCGCACGCCAGTTATAAGTGGCGCACGCCAGTCAAACCCAGTCAAATCAACTTTATTCAGCCACTTGGGCGGGACTTTTGTGCCACCCTGACGTCGGCTACAGTGTGCCTGATGAGTGCTTTCGGCAGGGCGTCCCCTCTCTCTCCTACACCCCCCATCAACCTAGTCCCATGCATTAATGCATGGAAGGCCCTTTTGTTCCTAAGACCAGCCAAACAAGGCCTGGCCTTAACTGATCTCAGTCCATTCCCCTCTATAAATACCCCCCTTGCATTCATTTGCAAGGGGTTAGCCACATTAAGAAGTGCCATCTCTCTCCTCTTCATCTTCAAGCTTCTTCTCCTTTCATCCATTGAAAGACAAGAGAAGGCATACACTCCCATATCTCCTGCTGGAACCCAGTCACCATATAAGCCACCATCTTCAACCCTCAAGTTCAAAAACACCACAAAACCACAAGAAGAGGTATACCACCTTTGTGTTCTCTTCTGTTTTCATCTCCTGAGGGGGGTCAGTAAGGCCCAGGCTAGTAGATAATACTAGTCCTGGCCTTAAACTGATAAAATACAGCATCGTAGTGACAATACATGGCGCACGCCAGTTTATAGGCCGTACGCCAGTCATGGCAGGACGAGCACAACTGGCGTGGGGATCATGGATCGTCGTTCCTTTTGTTTTATCTTTCGTCATCACCTTAGCATGCTAATAACCAGTTTACTGCTTTCCATATTAGAACTGTTTAGTGGTGGCATCCTATCATGTTCATTTATGTCATATAAAGGCCTCTGGGATCCTTCTGGTCATGTTCCAGAGCCCAGATGATGCAAAGCCAAACACTGGAATCAAGGCAAAGTGGCGTACGGCAGTATATACTGGCGTACGGCAGTAGCTTCTGGGTCCAGTGGCTGGCCCTTGCATCTGAGCTAATCTAGGCCTATCTTTTGTCCCCACACTGTTTTGGGGTGTTCTGCTTTCTTTCATGGCCTAAAGCCATTCATTTGCCTGTATGTTATATTCTGCTATATTAAACTGCGTGGTTTGCCCTGGGTGTGCGCTGGTCCTTTTCCAGAGCCCAGAGGGTTGCAAACAAGACTGAGGAATCAAAAGTGGAGTACGCCAGTTTTGTGGCGTGCGCAGGTTGTCTCACCATGCAGTGGCTTGACCAGTGCATGCTGGCAGAATCTGCTCACGTCACCTTGTGACAGCGTACTGCAGTTTGCTCGGGATGATCAGTGCTTGTTCTCAATCTATACTTAGCATTGCAATCAAATCATTCATAAACATTTTGTCACATAATGCAAGCTGTTACCGCTTTCGTCCCCATTAACTGTTCCCCCGCCCTAACTGGCTAAAAAATGATAAAATGAGAGAAAAATGCAAAGGTTTTCATAAAATGCCCGAGTAGAGACCGATCTCCGGATTGGGCGAGAGGGGGTGCCATAAAACCCTTCCCCTCTCGTAACCTGGCTCCCGAACCTCAGATATCGAAGGTGACGACGGACTGGTCTACGCCTTTTCAAAATCAAACAAACGTGGCAAACGTTTTCGAGTTCGGTTCCTTGGGTATTCCACCGCTAAAACCCGAGTGGCGACTCTGAATCGAGGCGTTTCGCCGCGCATTTTCAAAGAGGGCCGCCCAGTCTTTAAACCGAAACCGAGCGATTTTCGGGGCGCGTGCCCACAGTGGCGACTCTGCTGGGGACTCATTGCGTTAGTTGATACTTGGCGATTAATACATGATTGAACAAATTTCAAAAGCTTGTCAAAACAGTACGCTCCGCGCTGCTGAAGAACGGAATGGTAACGTAACAGGATCTCAGCATCCGACCACTCCGAACTGGGGCTTTTACCTTTGTTCATTTGTGCATTTCTTTCCAAGTATTAATTAACAAAAGTGGCCAAGCTTCAAAAGGCATTTTGTTTCAAACCGTTGCATTTCTCTCTCGTCAAACCATTTTTCGGCAATTCTCCGTTCGTTCGATGGTTGGTCAGCCCCGTTGAGGTGTTTTGGGTAACCGGCACAATTTATTGGAGCCCGGGGTCCTCGAACGCCCAACAACCTTGGACGATGATGAGTCGTACTACCGTTCGACCATTGCTTTGCTCCACGCATCGCAGTGGGAGGTATATCGCGGCTCTAGTCAGAGGAACCCCTTTAGCCAAAACCGGCCTCTACAGCGCTTACAAAGCACTAGAACCTTTCAACCTAAGACAGGAACCCGCAGGGTAGGATTACTTGTTTCTAACCCCATATACTGTCTATGTGTTACAGCTTTCCATATCGCATGCTTGTACATACATTCATGACCGTTATTGCGTAGGAGCATGCTAGGGCGGCTTTTAGGTGGTCTTTCGTCGAGTCTGTCTCGCGCCCGTTCGGCATTGCCTTGGACCGATGACGAGTCGTGCATCTCGATGTTGCACGTTATCAAAAATTTCAAGTCCTTAATCAATGAGACTTCGGGAAACAATACTTTCTAAGTCTTTGTCTAGCGCCCGATCGAGGTTTCAAACTGAAAAACTAGGAACAACGGAGAGAATGTCGTGATGCTACACCACTCAGGTTAAAAGTGCTAATCACTTACACCGCTCAGGCTCCGGCACAGTGCTGCTTACGCCACTCCGGTTATGGTATCACGCCATCTACACCGAGTTGTTCCGAA
>CM033792.1:10656258-10793505 GCA_019656835.1 Rhododendron ovatum
TATTTTACCTTTCTAAGTAATAGTATGCCATAATTTACCACACATACTCAACATCAAAGATCTATGTCAAAACTCTCTTCCTGGTGTGGGTCTTGAGAGCATCTCTTGCCCTTACCCTTTTTATTTACTAAAACTCAAAATCTGAGTAAAAACCCTCTTAAAATCCACTCCAC
The DNA here is from genome assembly GCA_019656835.1 of Rhododendron ovatum. Lineage (NCBI taxonomy): Eukaryota > Viridiplantae > Streptophyta > Magnoliopsida > Ericales > Ericaceae > Rhododendron > Rhododendron ovatum. Next base: position 10,656,432 of record CM033792.1, read on the forward strand.
TCCTCCACTCCAAACCTCTACGGCTATACCAAATTGAGGTTTACTCAATCAAGGGAGACCCAAATTTTCATTCAAATTTCACACAAGGCTAGTTTTTCCCTTCCAATATATATATATATTTTTTTTTTGTCAATCAATAGGAGAGATCATTTACATCATGCATGAATATCAAGTGCGATAGTACACGAGATAACCAAGTCCAACAACTCGACCAATACAAGAAATAAGCCCATCATAGGAAGAAAGAACGAAAGAAAGAAAGAGCCCCTTTAAAGGAAGAACACCCACACGTTGGTAGGGAGATTCGAACTCCTAATCTCCTAGTGAGATGCAAGAGTTCAGGCCATTAATGGAGGTTTTACCCAAATTTGTACTTAGATTTAGGTTTGCCCATTGGAGTCATTCATACCATATAAAACTTTGCTTTGTTTAGAACCTAAGGAAAAGAAAGGAAAGGAAAATTAACAAATTTTCCTCTCCATTGTTTGGTTTGGAGAGAGAAAAAGAAGAAAATAACAACTTCAAGTTTTGTGAATAGTAACTTTTCCTTGCATTTTATTTTCTTTTCTCTCCAAACCTATCACTCAAATTTGAGTAAAATAAGAAAAAGACTAATGTAAGCTCAATGGCATGGTACGTGTTGCCATTTCAATGCTCGCCTATTCCGCGTCATCTCTCTCAATTGCAGTTTTGGTGTCGTATGCCGGTTGTGCCTAGCTGACAGGCAGGTATGGGGCCAAAGTAGAGGTACGGGACGGGAAATCAAGGTATAGGTGCGGGTGAAAGTCAGATATGAATGAATGGGCTTTCAAGTATGAAAGGTGAAGGTCCAGAGTCAACTCACGTGGCAAGCTACTTCCTCATAAGGTTACTGCACCAGCTTTCTATGAAAAGAGATTCGTTCTACAAAGGTATCAGAAGATATTGAGCGTAAATGTCTTTCCCACCCCATTCAAGGAATACTTCTCAATTCTTGCGTACCTAGACATGGACATATGCCCCTTGTAACTACAGAAAATCTACCACGTATTCTTCAGTTAGACATCTCATCCCTTACTCAAACTAAACTCCATAAAACTAACATCATATTTCAGATTGAGTTATTGTCAAAATGGAAGTATACCTCGAATGAAAGTGATGTTGAGTTCAGTGACGGGAATCATGACGACAGTGCGGGAGAGATCGGCGCCGGGAGTGAAGAGAGAGGAGCCGGCGTGGTGGTTGAGGGAGGCGAGGCGAGATCCGAAGGGGACGCCGGCGATGTCGTACTGTATGAGGCGGTAGACATCGACGACGGCGACGGCGTCGCAGAGCTCGACGCAGGTCACCAGTATGAACAACAGCGCCATCGCCGAGTACACCGACTCGTTCGTCGGAATCGCCATGGAAGAGAGAGTGAGCGAGTAAGAGAGAGAGAAAGAGAGAGGTGATCTCTAGGGTTTTTGCTGGTAGTTGATTTGATCTTGAATATGATTATTATATTATTATGGAATTAAGATATGGTTTATGTGATGCAGTTTGTTTGTTTTTATCATCATCGTGATTGTGATGCCGTTTATTGGACGGAGAGTTTCTGCAGCGTTTTGAATTTCCACCCTTTTTCCTCGTTCCACTAAACCAATGCTGTTAATCGTACTGTAATCAATTAATCATTTTCTATCTACTCTCTGATTTGGACTATTTAAGTGTATTCTACCAATTAAAATATGGAGTATTTATTTTTAAAATAAGTATTTATTTTTTTATTTAAAGTAAAAAATAAATATTTAAAAAATAAAAACCTTAACGGGACCTTTCGCAGCCTCTCCTCTCTTTTTTATGACTTGTGACCGATTTACGGACCAACTAAACTAATTTAATGTGGAGTCCAAGGTCGCTTTAGAATATTTTTTAATCACTAAGAAAATAGTAGAATAAATTTAAAAGAAATTGTCATCTTATTATTAATTACTACCACTGCTATATAATTTGATGAAACGGGTTAATTATATAAACGAATAAGCTGAGGTTAATTTAACCCTCATTCTCCTACTCCTATATTAGGGAAAGTAGAAACATGCGGATAGCTTCATATATTAGGGTAAAGTCTTCACGCACATATTTGTATGCATGTATTCGGACACAGACTAATGAGTGGCCCCGCAGACTAATGAGGGGCTCAAGTGATTGTATAATCCCAGAAATCTCTTATACTGCAATATTTGTATGCATGTATTCGGACACAGACTAACGAGTGGCCCCGCAGACTAATGAGGGGCTCAAGTGATTGTATAATCCCAGAAATCTCTTATACTGTAAATCTGTATACGAAGCATTGCTCTTTACATTATGTATGTATTCGGACACAGACTAACGAGTGACCCCGCAAACTAATGAGGGGCTCAAGTGATTGTATAATCCCAGAAATCTCTTATACTGTAAATCTGTATACGAAGCATTGCTCTTTACATTATTAAATCATCTCTCACAATAAAATAATAGAACCCACGTTTCTCTTTAGTAAAAATGTTTGCACAATTCACAGCCATGACATAACAGCCCTTGATGAGAAAAAATCACATGCTCAAATCAAGCAAGAGGAGTGGCCAAAGTGCACACCAGCTTAATCTTGTCAGTGGAACACCAGGAGCTTTAAAACACACCTGGAAATTGTTTTCTCCGAACTTCAAACCATACTTTGCAAAAAAATTATTTCATGATCGAACCGAAGAATTTTCTAGCTGATAACAAATCAAGCACATCTTCTTTGTCGAAGGACGAGGTTCAACTCTACGGCATGGCAAATGTGAGGCTATTGTTATTCACCGTACATTAGAGTAGATTATAGCAGGCTAACAGAATTGGAGAGACTTGGATCTTGTTTAACGCCAAGAAACAGGCACACGGTCTGGACTATGGCATGAAATTTGAGTTCTTCGCCTTTTGCCACCCAAGACTTGAATTCTTATTTCGGTTCAGCATTCTATTCTGCTCCTGCAAAAAGAACAAACCTCTAGTGAAGTAGACGATATCAGGACATAATGAAAACCCAAGCCTAAAATCGATTAGATTTTTCGTGTTTGAGTTATTTAGACTGGTCTCTCCACTCGTAACAGCCCAAGTATGCCCAATCAGAGAAAAAGAAAGTTGAATGTATGACCTAAAGGACGAGTACTTTTCTGGGGGAACATCCACTTCCCCATTTTTGAGGTCAAAAAACCAAATGAATCAAATTTGAGTAATTCTAAAATCGACCCTTCAGTCACTTGATTCTTCCCCATTGTCCGGGAAAATCAGTCGCAGGTCTTCATTGTCTCTATAAACCTGAACCAAAGCAGCAGCTTTGTAGGCAAACATCCCAACCATTGCTGGCACAAGCTGCAAAGAACAAAAACAGAAACACATAAGTGACAAGAAGGAAAAGGTTAGTTTCTATTCGTAATGATTTTGCATGATATTTTCAAAATAGTTTTGAGAAAATGGGCTACCAGATAACCAGAATATGACAATTATCTTCTTGATGTGATTTTAAAATTTGATTCACTTAAATGGAAGATCGTGTTGATCTCTGTTGGACAGACGTTGGAGAGAACTGAACAGACAAGTTTCGAAAACCGTCGGCCAAATAAGTTTTCAATGCTTTTTTGGAAAATGAATCCAGAAAACAGATTCTGAAAACTACCATGTTCCAAGCTCCCTACCATCTCTAAGAATTTATACTTTCAAGACAGAATATAGCACCACCTGGAAATCAAAAAAATCACTGGCAAAGTGTTGAGAAAGGCCCCAACATCCATATATTGCAGCTGGGATTACAAGCCTTGGAGATGAAAGAGCAATACCAGAACCTTGGACCAATCTTTCAAACGCATCCTCCAGGTCTTGGCTCCTTATACCAATTCTGATTTTGAGAAAATGGAGGCCACTTTTCAGAACGAGAAAATATTAAATTCATAGATTCAAAATTGGAAAACACAAATTAGAGAAAATATTTGGAGTACTTCTTCGACTTCTTTTGCCTGAAAATCTGTGGAACTCTTTCCTTGGAGAGGTTGTCCGCATGTTTGTACAAGAGCTGAACGTACAAGCAACTACATTGGGTACAAAAAAGAATGCCACAAAAGCAGTTTCAGCATCAACCAAAGGAGGTTTCAAAGAGAAAAAGTCAAGTCCCTACCCCTAACCCATGACCATTACTAAGGCCTTAGTTAATGATAACACATCCAGGTGATGCACGTTTCACCAAGCAAAGAACTAACAATTTTGTGCCTTCACTATATGAGGAATGGAAATCATAAACTAACCTGAAAAGAACTCCTGCCGCATAACTCAAAGCAGCCTATGCAGTTCATAAGCTATGTCAGTCACCAAGTACATGAGCAAGTTACTTCCAGAAACATCTCTAACTCAAGTGGGGAAAAAAAGAAGTGACATTTTCACACTACCTTACTTCATGAAAAAAAAATAAAAAACCTGATGAGTTGGGTTGAACAGAAGAGAGCGAAAAAGAAAAGTACCTTAAGATTTTGTGATTATTCTAAATTCACAATATTCAGTCGGATAATGAATTGTGCGTAGTGTAAAACAAAGACATCCTGATAAAGGCTGCCACTGGTATTTTTGTTGTTTGAGTTGTTTCTATGTTCTCTTTTCTTTCTAATTTCCCTGGCAATAAGCTTTCTCTTTGGACATGAAACAGTACATAGAGTTGAATCTTTTCCTTGTTTTTGTACGGAGTGACAAAAGCAAAAAGAAAAAGATACAAAAGGCCTGAAAGAAAATTTACGGCCCTAGGTTTTCCATATATAACTGATCAAAAGGGCTATAATAGTTTCTATGATATACCTGTACAGAGAAAACTACCAAACAGTATCCACTGCATACAGTTCCAATGCCTGCTGTTAGAAGCATCATTTCCCTCTTGAGCTGCAAGTGGAAGAATAGAATGATACAATTGAAAGTCTGATAGACATAAATGGTTTATTGCAGTTTCCCTCATAAGTTTTGTCATATTGTAAAATCAAAAGTTGCGCCTTCATCAAAGTATACTATTTTTTTTTTTTTTTTAAAGTTCATCATAGTATACTAGGTAATCCTTTTTTCTAATACCTTCCAAATTGTTTTGATTTTAGCATTAATGGCCAGTATCAGATGCTTAGTATTTCAACAACAAAATTAACGTACTTATGCATTTGAATTCATTTCATACAAGCTAATACTTTAGTAAAAAAAAAATCCACAAACTATCATATCATATTAACTACTTTCTTGGATTTTGTTATATCATAGTAGCCATACGATACATTATCTGTAGTCCGGATCCCAATCCATGCTTCCTCGCTCCTATCTATATCCCTTTCTCCCTATTTTATCAACTTTTTTTATGTAGTTGGATACATGAATAGCACAATTGAAGTTAATCCACCCACAATGAACATTCAGCAACACAAGTCAAAATGATATTCTGTCACTTCAAGCGCCCAAGTTACATGTCCATTCAAAATAATAGTAACAATCAACTATTAAGAGGAATCAAAACCAATGAAAGCAATGAGTCACCAGTCTAACAAGGAGGTATCATACAGCTTCATATCTAAGAAGGTTCAGCATTTTCGTTCTTTCTCTGTCATTTTGCAATTCCTGTCATTAGACGAATGAATAATTAAAGCTCATGCAAAGTATCATCTCCTAAAGATTTCCTTTTGTCGTCATTTATAAAGAGAAGCAAATGAGTGGATAGAGTAGCAAAAAATTAGGATCGAACTTGATGAAAGAAAATAGAATGGGGATGGCCAAGCAAGGCATACCATAGCAGTCATTTTCTTATTAACAGGTGCGGAGTTGTCACCTGCAATCCACTCAAGGGTCCTTGTCAGTTTCAGAAACCCACCCTCATTTTCATCTTCCAAGACCTATCAAAGATTATAATTATCCACTAAATTGACAATTTTAATACAATAAAAGGTTACTAATATCTTCTACACAAAAATTAAAACCAAAACCACTGAAAACATTAACTGATTTTATACCGTCAAACCAGCATGATTGCTCAACCAGTTCAACAAGAAAGAGAGAGCCAACATCTATTCATTGCACTAGTGACCTTAACATGACTGGGACAGAAACAAATATGCACCTAGTTAGTGTAGTAATTCCTAACTCTTTTTTGGGTAGTCACAAACTCACAAGCATCTTCTATTCATTTGCTGGTCTCATAATGCCTGTTTCTGAACCCAAAATTTGCAGCTGGTGATGCCAACAATCAGATTCCAATTCGCATCATTCAAAACAAAAGTGCTCTTTGCAAGAAAAGAACTACAGAATATACCTGATTACGAAGTTCCTTTGACCTTTCAAACGTGACCCTGATCATTTTCTTATACCAAAGTATATACAAACTACTTTTTGTCGCAATAGACACAAGTAGGTACAACCATACAAGGTCCAATCGGTGGCCTATGTCCACTCACAAGCCATTACGGTATACATTTTCTCCTTGATTGTTGCTTAATTTGTTTGCAACAATGACACCCATCTATGCTTTGGATACAGTACATCCGACATTTCTACGGCTGATTAAGGGCTAGAGATGTGGATTCAGGAAGACCAAGAAATTGACATTCCAAGATAATATAATAAAGTCGTTCCAATACATTTCTGAATAAGTAAAACTAAAGAATTTGGTTAGTTTGTGTTTAGAGTCTTTAGACAGTACCCTTCAATTATTCTCTGAAGTTCACCAAAGTACTTCGATTTAGGATAAAGGGTTTTAATCCCTAAATACTACTAGGAGCCATTACATTCTACCATCAATGAAACCCACATAATTAGGGGTTTGGAATCCAACTCTTTTGAAACAAATTTCGGATCTGCATGTTCAACATCTCAAAGAATAGAAATCGCTTCTGCCCTTTCTGCCTTCTGAAGAGATGAAAATAATTAATCCAACAAAAAGAAGAAAACATAGATGGTTTTGGGGAGGCTAACTCATAAGTTGACTTCTGAAGATTTGAACTGTTACAGTTCTAATAAAGTCAAAACTGATAGGCAAAAAGAAAATATTTATATAAATATTAGTAAAGACAATGATGCATATTAAGTTCAAATCTTGACACCTCTTGTGGTTGTTGAGTAACATCAGCCTCTGCATCGTCAAGTCTAATAGCATTCCTCAACCAAAGTATGTCAGAAACTTTCGATATGATGTCTCCATCCAACTCTCTCTCCTTCAAAAATGTTTGAAGAATATCCTCTTCTGCAAGTTCACTCACTGTGCAACGAAAAAGAAAAAGAACGATAGACTATCAGCCAACAATTTCTGAAGCTTCAGTTTCATTTGCGTAGACAGATTATGTTTGAATTCTCTGATATATTGGCAATGGATAAAAATGTTAAGGACTCACGCATCATAGAAGAGTGATATATACAGGGGATTAAAAAAAAATGGCATTTTCAACAAAGGTTCAAATGGAACTTTTACACAAGTACATGAATAGTACCATGATGAAGCACATTGGCACATCACCTAAGTGGGAGTGTGTATATAAAATGCAAGGCCAACTAAAACATTGGGATGCATGACAGAGGAAAGGATGAGAGTGAATTTGCCTCTTGTACACCAGCTCAAAACTAGTCTGAAAGCAAACCTTTACTCGTATTTGATTCCTAAATTTTAAACCAAGTACCATGCTCAAGCCAATCATAATTTAGTTTTCACTATCAAAATGAATTCTATTACTTCGCATATTTTACATCTCTGGCTTGTACAAGACAACTTAATCTCCTTTACAACAAATCTTTCTGGCATTCCTTCAAAAAAGCTTTCCGCAAATCCGTCCTTACCATTTCCCAATAAGTATTAACTCAATTCATTTCGTTAATTAACTCCCAAATTCGAACTCATATCATTCAATACCTTCCCAATTCCAAACAAATGCCACTGTGCTTTTTCCTCCAATTTTCAACCCATTACAATATATCCTGAAATTCTTCAAAACCCTCTAAAATATGACAGTTAATTAACCAAATTTTAATGAGCAATGCCATGGTGACCACCATTTTTTATACCATGTGACTGTGTCATCACTGCATAGGTAGAGTACTTGACAACTGATTTGTAATGGGGGCATCTAAGGGTTTCCCATCATACTTCTATTGGGAATGGGAACCAAACGAAGAAGCTCACCTGGAGGAGGGCTTCTCAAGGCCGAGGCCACCGCTGTAGGGATTCTGGGATAAGGGTGTTGAGCACGACGACGTACTGGGAAGATTTTTGTGGGGAAAAGTAGGCAGTGATTGGGAGAGAATTGGAAACTGCTACAAGTAGCGAGCCACCATCGGATTGCTCTGGGTGAAGAACCCATTTCAAAAAATCTTTCCACTTTTTTCTCCTCCTTCAATCCTCTCTCTCTCTCTCTCCTCACTCTGTGATTCGCGAAGAGTGGTGTGAAGTAGGCGGATAAATAATGAAATATCTCTGGTTTCCCCGGTTGATTTTCGGTTGAAACGAATAGGATCAGGCTTCTCTGCAATGAGCCTTCATTTACCCTCTCATGAGTCTCATCCCATCTGTTCATTTCAGCCAGTATTTAATCGTTCAAAAAAAAACTTAAAAAAAAAAAAAAAAAAAACACCCTCACGTAAAGAAACATTCTTCTCACAAAGAGCCTTTCCACAAATTCTAACCATTAAATTTTTTTTAGACGTTTGAGATTATCTGGACGGCTCTCTGCGGTCCAAACGTAAGTCACATTATGCACGAGCGTAAGCGTAAAATCGTTATTCAAACAATTAAAAAATAAAACAGGTCCTTTTAAAAGATGATTGAGAACAATAAAGCATGTCCTTTTAAAAGATGATTCGACTAAGGTATGAATACAAACATGCAGCAGCCATTTCCATACGAATTATACTCCAAGCTACATTCCGATTTAACAATCTTTTTTGAAAGTTTATGTCATTTTTCAATTAATTATGTATTATAAATTATTATGCTTTATATGATTTTGAAAATATTATTTTACAGAATTAATCGATATTTATTAAACAATATTTATATTGGATAAATCATTCCTGATTTAAAGATATACTAACTAGTTTAGGGAAAATTACAACAACAAAAAAAAAAACATAGTTTCATTCCCAAACAATTGAAACCCCGGAGTTTCCAATTGTTCAAAATAAACCCTGGAGCATTAAACTCGTTTAAATGAAAATTCAGAGTTGAGTGTCAATATGACTTATATACGGTAATTTGAACTGACTGAATTACATTATCCACAAATTTTGATTATTGAAAAAAGTTACTAGTTTTGACTATCCAAAACCCAAAATTTGATTATTTCTATGGATGTTACTAAGTAAAAATTTAATTATTTCTACGGATGTTACTAAATTTGATTATACCATTATGAGCCATCTTTTACACCAACATTGTTAAGTTTAAAAACAATTAGCTTTTGATTATACCACTGTAGATGGCCCTATATGCTTAAATTATGTAAATTTATAAAATTACATTACTCTGTCATTTACATGTGTGAAACTAAAGCAACCAACAAGATGATTTTATAAAAAATCTACATGCATCCATCCCTCCAGTAACAAAAGTATGAATATTAAGGTTAAATTCGGCCTAACTTATTTATTTTACTTTATTTTTTTGTTAATTTTGTTCAGATTGTTTATTCGTCTCGAAGAAAGAAACTTTAAAAACAAAATACTATGACCAAAAATATTAAAAAGCACTTCACTACAGAAAAAACAATCCAACATAAATAGTCTTTTATAAATAATGTTTGTTTTCTTAAATTTTTTCCAAGTTTGATTCATGTTTGTTTATCTTTCAAAGTCCTCTCCTCAGACCAATTAAATGATTTAAAGTAACATATAAATTTATAAAACTAGAGAAATTAGTAAAAGGTCAACTTGTATCGTCCCACTTCCCGGCCGGCAATTAAAAGAAGGGGGTAATTCGCTGAAGACTTTTTCAAATTTCATACAATTCAAAGTCTTCTTTCGCATAGTTTTTCTAGAGTGTGTTTTATTAATTAAAATAAGTATTTATTTTTATTTTAAAGTAAATGTGATGTTTTACGAGAGAATAACATGTTTTATAAAAGCAAAATGTAAGTTTCTTAACAAATAAATACCTTAGCAGAACAGGGACCGCGCTACGCACTTTCGAGTCGTCGAATCGTGCATCCGACAGCTCGAACCTCATCTCGGCAACAAATGATTGAAAGTCGTTCATTGTCGAAATGAGATCCGAACCATCAAATGCACGCTTTGACGGCTCGGAAGAGTGCAGCATGGTGCTGCGCACATCATTGCACAGCGCCATCCCCCAATTCCTTTGGATTAACATTTACATCACGCTGTTTGTCTCGATGAAGTTGAAAAATGTTCATATAATTCAATAAAAAAAATCCGAAAGGCAATCAACATTATTAGTATATCATTTGTCTCGATGAAATTGGAAAAAAATATTATACAACACGATAAAAAAAGGCAAAAACACACACCTTGTTTGGTTCAACATTTTTTAAAGTTATTTTTGATGTAATGAGTGAAGAGAGATAGAGAGAAAAATATATTGAAAAACATATAAAGAAAAAAAATGAAATTAAATGAAAATTGAACTAAATAAGGTGACAGTACTTTGACTGCTAAATGATATTGTAAGAACTTATACAAGAAGGCCCAAATACCCTGTATAATCATCACATGGGTTGACTGTTGATTTTCAATGCTGGTGGCCTTAGATACTTTCTCTTCAAACCCGAGCCATAGATGCTCAAATAATACAAGTGTATACATTGAAGACTATTCATAGAGCACTGTAAATAAATTCTTACGGAAGTAAATTCGAACCGTTTAAAAGTGCTTTAAACGGTCTGAATTTTAATAAAAAGTTTTGGAGAAAAAGACTTTTCCGAAAATTATTTATTAAAATTTAAACCGTCTAAAATTAAAATGGACAAACAAAATTGCGTGTCTCCGTGAATAGTCAAAATGTCAATCTCTTTGACATGTGTATAAAACTGCGTGCGTGTATATTCATACATGCCCAAAACACTACTAATATCCTACCACATGGTAGTAATGGACAAAGAAATGGGTGGGGACGATACTCCAACCAGCCCCGCCCCCGGCGATGCCACGACGATCTCCGCCGTCCACCCCGACATCCTCCAGACCCACATCCTCACCCGACTGGACGGCCCAACACTCGCCTCCGCCGCCTGCGCGTCGTCCCAACTCCACGCCCTCTCCACCCAAGAAACCCTCTGGCAACAAATCTGCCAGCGCACCTGGCCCTCCACCACCGACCCACGCGTCCGCCGCCTCATCTCTTCCTTCCCCTCCGGCCACCGCTCCTTCTACTCCGACTCATTCCAATATCTCGACGGTCACCGCCGGTCAAGACCCAGTCGCCGTCCGCCGCCAGCCTACATAATCTCCGCAGTCGACATACGCTACCAAAACCAACTAATACTTTCCAAGGTCCACGTGGCGGAAACCGAGTTGGACACATCGCTGCCGTTCCGGGTCGATTTGCTCGGCCCGAAGGAGGCCGCGCCAATGCCTGTGAATTTGGACATCAGGGAGGACAAGTGCCTCTCTAATCTCGAAGAGAACTTGACTCTCAGCTGGATCCTGATCGACCCCACCCAAACCCGGGCGGCGGACGTGTCGAGCTGGCGGCCCGTCTTGGTCAGGCGGAACTGGATGACCAACGACGTGGAGCTCCGCTACGCGACGGTTCTCTCCGGCGGGGAGCTGGTGCAGTGTTTGGTGGCGGTCACGTGCGGGGGAGGGGGGACTGGGTTGGCGGTGGGTGAGGTGAGGTTAGACGTGGAGGATATGGAAAGGAAGAAGTTGGGGTGGAAGAGTTTGGGGGCGGCCGTGGAGGGTGGTAGGAAGAGGAGAGAGGGGAAGGGGGAGGAGAGAGTGAGGTACGAGGGGTGGTGGAGGGAGGAGAGAGAGAGGAGACGGAGGAAGCGGAGGAGAGAGAACAGGCGAGATACGGTGTTGTTTGCCACCACTGTTGTCATTCTATTGTCTGTTTTGGTGTCTCTTTTGCTGTTTGTTGGGATTAAATTCTTGCAGTTACTGGTTTCACCGTTCAATGGGTAAGGCTCCGTTCCGAAGAAAAAGTACTTATTTTTTAATAAGGAAATTTAAGCTCAAAAATTATAAATTTATTGAAATCTAAAAATATGTAATATGGATCTTGTTTGAAAGATCTTATCTAGATCTTTTATACAATGCAAAAAAAATTTAAAATTTTTTTTCATTTATATTATTTTTGAATTTGAAAATATAAAATAAGTTGTTTATTTTTTAAGAAAATTTCTGGAACGGGGCCTAAGTACTCGATCGAAGCTCCTCCTTCGGTGTATCAGTTCAAGTCTTTATAGTTGGTTGGTGAGAGGAAACTTATTCCGGCTCCAGAATTTGGAAAGTGTGATGAGACTTTAGCTTTGACGAATAAAGTGCGGTATTGGAATTCTCCGGTATATGTTTCGAGTAAAACAATTCTTTGTATCTCGATGGTAATGTTTGCATCTTTGTATGTCTATAAATTGATGAAATGGTCATCTTAAATTGAAGAAATTTTCACATTCTCATGATGTGGTCCTATCTTTGAAACGATCGAAAAACTGACAAAAAAAACGTAATTTTAAGTTTTGATGACATATATTATAGCTAACTAGGATTCACATTCTCAAATAAAGTGAGAATCTAATCTCACTCCGCTGTGTGGTAATCAAAAATTCATAAAATCAATATTAGGAAATAAAAAATATTGATCTCATTTAATTTTCCAAATAAGTAGTAGTATTATATGTCGATAAAATCGGTCAACTAATCCAACCATTTGAATGAAAAATGCATTCAATTTCAAGGTACTTTTTCGTTTGGTGATCATCCGATAATCATTCCTACCCAAGATGCCGGCAATCAAGCATTGTGTAATTACGAAATTAGGTGGTGATGATCCACGTCATCATTCCTGGCCTACCCAAGATGCAGGCAATCAAGCATTGTGTAATTATGAAATGAGTAAAGCTACAGTCCCGATCAGGGAATTCTGATCGGAATTCCGACGTTCCGCCGGGCCCATTTCGGCCACTGAACGGCTGATCCGAGCCGTTCAAAAATTCTTTAAAAAAAAATCCGAGTGGACTTACGCGAGAATCAACGGTATTCGACGTGTTTAGGTGGCCGATCCAAATACTGTATTTTTTGTGTGTATATACACAAATATACAGGTGTGTAACTTAACTTGTCTTGGTTTACAAAAAAAGTGGATTACTAATCGCCCCCCTCCGTGTCAGGCCCCCCTCCTGACACGGCTCCCCTTTCCCCCTTTTACCCCTACTCCTCTCTCTCTCTCTCTCTCTCTCTCTCACTGCACCCCCTCTTTCTCTCTCTCACTGCACCCCCTCTCTCTCTTTCTCTCTTTCTTTTTTTTTTAAATTTTAAATACTAATATTTTTTTTCACATATTTTTTAATAAATTATATATTTTTGAAATATACTCAACGAAATCTATCAAACGAGCCTCATATTGATAGTATAATAATGTAAAACGGAAAAATTATATTTTTGTGGTAGTTTAATATTAAGGGGGCGTTCGGCAAAATAAGCCATTTGGCTTATTTTTTTGTATTTATTCAATTTTTTTTTTGCAGTTGTTAGTTTTTAGTCAATTTTTTGAGAATTATTGCTTCGTCATGATGAGAGGAATCTAAAAATAAAAAATTATTATCCAAACCTAATTTTTTTGAATAAAGACAAAAATAAGCTAATAAGCCAATTTTTTAGTCTTTATTTAAAAAAAATGGATTTCGATCGTAGTTTTTTACTTTTTAGATTCCTCTTGTTATAAAGAAGCAATAATCCCCAAAAAATTGACCAAAAATTAACAAATGCAAAAAAAATTTGAATAAGGACATTAAAATAAAATAAAAAATTTGCTTCCAACCATCGGCACCAGAGGATCATTGGATGGATTTTATAATATTGGGACTTGTCCGCATCAAGGTACAACGTTGTACTACATACATTCAATATGATTGCTTCGAGTTGTCTCACTCACTTACCATTGAGCTCCCATCCAATTTCATTCACAGCGTGCAAACATATAGCTATTGGTCATGTTAATGGAAATCACTTCGTGCGAGTTTTTCTATACCCTCATTATCCTGTACCACCAATTATCATATGGTGGAGGCGAAATGCATCAAATGAAGCATACGGATGGGCTCATCCTTATGAAGCACGCCTCCAATTGTGGTATGAAGTAATGCAGATAGAACCGCCGGGACGAAAAAAAAAGGACAAAAAATAAAAATAAAGAGATATTATACTGGGCCCAAAAAAATCATTTAATTTAAACATATTATTTCATATTCAATATTTGACTTGTTTGATAGATTTCGTTGAGTAGATTTCAAAAATATAAAATTTATTTTAAAAAAAATACGTGATTCCAACCTCTTTAAACAATTTATATATTAAAAAATATAGTTAAAAAATTAAGTATTCTAAATTTCAATCCGTTTGAACAGGTGGAAAGATTTTAATTTTCTAATCATTTTATCCTAAATGGTCATAATTAAATTTTGACTTTAGGACTCTCCTTGATTAACCCTAAGAAATATTTGATTCTACAACTTTCTTAGGGTTAATCAACGAGAGCTCTAAGGTCAAAATTTAATTATGATCATTAAGGACAAAATGATCAGAAAATTAAAATCTTTCCACCGATGCAAACGGATTGAAATTTAGAACACTTGATTTTCAGCCTCTTTAGACAGTTTAATCTACCATAAAAATATAGTTTTTCCGTTTTACATTATTTTATCATCAATATTAGGTTCGTTTGATAGGTTTCGTTAGGTAGATTTCAAAAATATAAAATTTATTTAAAAAAATTACGTGAAAAAAAAGTTATTAACATTTAAAATTTTATAACAAAAAATAAAATAAGAGAGAGACAGCGGGGAGAGAGAGAGCTTGGAGGACAGGGGTAAAATGGAAAATTAAAGGGGCCCGTGTCAGGGGAGGCCTGACACTGGGGGGTGTGATTAGTAAATTGCTTTTCCCGGCCCCCTGACACCACACCCCTCCCGGTCCCACACCCTTTTTTCGTTTTTACCCTCCCTCAGCCCTTTTAATTACCTCTCTCCGCCATTTTAAATGGCCCTGGGCTGCTAGCCCTAAACGGCAACGTTTGAGTTAAAAAAAAATCTCACCATCAATTTGCAATCCTATGGAGTAGAAACGTAATTATGAGAGCATTAGAGACAAAATTTGATTATGTCTCTTTAGAATAATATGATCAAAATGAAAAGATCTTCACACCCGTTCAAACGCATTAAAAATTGAAATACTTAATTTTTTAACCATATTTTTTAATATATAAACGGTTTAAAAAATTAAGTGCTCAAATTTTCACTCCGTTTGAATTGATGCAAAGATCTTGTTATTCTGATTATATTGACAAGATCTTTGCACTGATTCAAACGGAGTGAAAATTTAAGCACTTAATTTTTTTAGACCGTTTATATATATTAAAAAATATGGTTAAAAAATTAAGTGGTTCAATTTTTAATGCGTTTGAACGGGTGTGAAGATTTTTTTATTCTGATCATATTATTTTAATTTATTTCTTTATTTAATTATTCATATCTTTTTAAGGCCTTTCAACAAAACACCCTAAGACTTATTTTTTAGTTCTAAGACTCTCTTAGGATGTCCATTGGAAGGTCTTGGAACCAAAAATTTATTACGATCATTTAAGATGAAATGATCAGAAAAATAACAACTTTGCACCGGTTCAAACGGATTGAAAATTGGAACACTTATTTTTGTAACTATATTTTTTAATCTATAAAGGAGAAAAAAAGGAGAAAAAAAATAGTCGGATAAACATGATCAATTAAAACACTTTTTTCTCTCTCTCAATTACTTTAAAAAATCTAGAATTAGACTTGAACCTATTGTGTAAGAAAGAAAGAACAAATTTTTTAAATGTAAGAAATAATAGTTTGATTAATAACATGGATTGAAAATTAAAACACTTATTTTTTACACCGTTTATATATTAAAAAATAGTTAAAAAATAAGTGTATTAAAAAATTTACTACGACTATTTAGGATGAAATATTTGAAAATTGAAATACTTATTTTCGTAACTATATTTTTTAATCTATAAAGGACAAAAAAAGAAAAATAAAACAGTCGTATAAATATGATCAATTGAAACACTTTTTTTTTCATAATTATTTTATAAAGCCTAGAATTAGACTCGAACCTATTATTAAAGAGAAAAAAAAATTCAAACTAGAAAGAAAGAAAAAGAAATAAAATGGAAAAAAAATCAAATCGGAAAGAAAAGGAAAAAAAAGAAAGAAAGAAAGAAACCGGAAAGAAAGAAAGAAAGAAAGAAGAGGGGGGGGGGGCGGGTAATTTAGGAAAAAGGGAGGTGGGCCCGGGGGTGTGTGTCAGGGGAGGGGGGAATAGCAGCTCTCGGTGTGATTAACAGCACCCAAAAAAAAGAGTTACATAAAAGTCAAAAGAGATGGCGAAGAAGTGACGGTGAAAGAACGGGATCGATGCGTTGCTTGATTGTAAATTCACGCAAGGCATCAATCACCTACGATTAAATTTGGGAATTGATATTTGCGCTCTAAGATTTACTGTAGGCACTTCATCTTTTTGTTTTTACACTGTGATGTTAGTGTAAAAACAAAATATACACTGATGTTGCCAGCAACATCACAGTATAAAAACAAAAAGGTGAAGTGCCTGCAGTAAATCTTGGAGCGCGAAAATCAGTTCCCTTAAATTTTTCTTTGTTTTTTTTTTAGAATATATATAATTCAACATTACTATTGTTAACAGGTATTATGTGGCCGTGATATGAATTTCAAATTTCAGAATTTGTAAGTTAATTAAGCATCGTGATTGGTTCTTCGTCTTAGTCACGAGGTCGCATCCCACCCTAATTTTCTTCAAAAAAAAATCTGTCGACACAGACAATCTGTGCACAGATCGCAATATGGAGCTCACCACGAGCTCCACACAAAAGATCCAAAAACATGAATAAAAAGTTAGATGATTAGATCAAATCCCACACAAACAATCAGAGTTGTTCATTAAATTTAAATTATTTTTTCAAGGCTACCGCAAAAAATCAACTCAATCAGATACCTGTAAATGTTCATTTTGCATAGCTTGTTGAGAAAATCATATGTTGCCATAAATTACGTGTTTGTATGGCGTTTTAATCTTTTACTCCAATTATTTGTCTTCCTCAACTCTTCCAAAAAAAGTTTGGAAGCGTGATGAATTTAGGGGCTGTTTTCACTAACAATAGGTTTGTGGATAACAACAAAAATGTCAAGTTATTTCCACTAATTCATAAGTTGTGAGTTAGTATGAACAACTTGTCAAAATGCAATAAATTGTAGCCCCTAATTGTTAGTGGAAACGTCCGCTAGGTTACGCTCTTTTGTGTTCTTTCCTGGTGATTTGGTTTACGCTTGGAGGCGTGCAAATTTGAGTTGCGCCAAACTGGGGTATGATTTCCTGGTGAAGCAATTTGATTTGATCTAGCACATGGGTCGGAAGACCCGGGAACAACTTCGGTTGGGCCTGACCCGTCTTGCTATCAGTTGTGTGGTTCCATTGGGGTCCCATCTGGATCCTACTTGTATGATCCAAGTCATCTATCTTCATCCACACCATAATCTTGATCTGTTATTTCTGAAGCATTTGATCTTGAAAAATATAAAATGCCGGAATTATATATGATTGTCTATTTTTTTCAAGACAAATGTGATTATAGGGCACGTAGCCCACGCTAAGTAGTTGTAAGGTATATGGTCCATTAATAAATTCATTTTAATTAAAGTCTTAAGGTTCTCTCTTTTTCTTTTTTTTTATTCGAAAGTCTTAAGGCTCTTGAATTGACAGAAATATTGTCTCCGTGATGTACAATGATTGCTATTTATTTACTCTCTCCCCAAAATTGAATTGAACCTTCTCCTCTCCCTCTGGTCCCCACTGATCTCTGATCCGTCGGTGGCCGGAGTTCACCACCTTTGCATCCCGGAAAACCAACCGAAGTGTCCGTACGTATTAGGTTGCTTATACCCGACTAATTCTAAAATCTAAAACCTAACGACCGAACAATCTTTCAGTGGCCTCAATATTTGTAAAATGTATTGGTCAAATTCGGATTGCTTCTTCATTAATTGGATTGAATTTGGAACACCTCCTACTCGATTGGATCGGAGTGGATTGGGTCGTTGTTGAAATATTGAAATCTGAAAGAAGAATTGGTTAGTTCCTACGTTATTTTTGGGTGACAGAAATTCGATCTGATGAATCTGTTTGCAGGCGCCAAACCGCCAACATAATTTTTCTATGCATCAGCATATTTGTTTAAGCAGAACGAGTATTAACTAGAATCAGTCAACTTGATTAGGGGAGTGATTTTCTATTCCGGGGATATTAATAATGAGGTCAAAGACATCTTGCTGTTTTTTTTATCAAAAAAGAAGAAGAAGAAGTAGGAACGTAACTTCCGGACACAACTGTGTTCGGAGCCGTTCGATGTATGTGTACTCATGTGATCCAAGAAAAAATGGGCTTACATTAATTACCTTTTTGTTTCCCTAGTGGCAGCTTTTCTTTTTTATTTTTTTAATGGTTGCAGTGTAATTATCCCTACATGAGATCAGTCTCGATAAAGAAAGTGCGATAACTACCGTCTTTGTGCTTTTCTTTGACAACAAATGGCTCTCGTTCAACCAATGCCGAGATTCATGAGATCACTCGCAGCAAAGAAAGCGCGACCCATAACTGCCGTCTTTATGCTTCTCTTTGGGTCTTGACTTCTCTTGATTAGGAACTTCATAAGGATTATTAAACCAAAACACCGCTAGTGTAAAGTTAGGAACCAAATTGATGGTTGATACGCGTATTTAAATTGGTGGGCCTTAACGGTCAGTAGGTCATAAAAAGTGGTCTTTCCTTTTACGAAGGCCTATCCACAATTGATTCATAACCGACACAAAATCCACTTGATCAACTTGCTAGATATTGGGGGCCCTGCTTTTGATCTAGTTGCACAAAGCTATGTCCCCAACTAATGCACGGGCGAGTGAGGGTGTGGGAATGTGAGGCTGTCGCTCCATCGATCTCCGGAGGGGCCGATAACTCGTCACTGTTTCGGCTATACTACTGAAGGCTTTAGAGAAGTCAGAATCGGAGAGCATGCATTCATTTTGGAGGGCGAAAGGATTAATCTTTTAAAATTTCTCAACCAACTCAAATTCATGAATTCAAGGATTGAGAGCCGAAGCGAGGATCATTTTGAAGGTTGTTCCCAAACCCCTCGCATGTCTATAAACATTTCATCGTGCACAACAACTACAAATAGTTTAGTTTGATGTGACAGTTTTGCATCAAAACTCCAACAATCTGACCTTAGTCAAAATAAAAAGGCTAAGAGCAAGTTTATCAGATAAGGTAAAAAAGCTGTTTAGCTATTTTACCTATTGAAAATGAGAAAAGTTCACCTACAGCAGATTCTGTAAAACCTTTGGTAGAGTGCCTTCCGCTACAGTACTTCGGTAAAAGAAGCGAAGCACTGTTGAAAAGCAATCCATTACTCTCTCTCTCTCTCTCTCTCTCTCTCTCTCTCTCTCTCTCTCTCTCTTTTTCTTCTTCTTCTTCTGCAAGAACAAAACTCCATCCTTCGGCACCATCTCTGAATCGGAGCTTCTTGGTTTCTTCCGTCGCCATTCATCTTTCATTCAATAACAGGTTAATCCTATTCTCTTCCTATTCTGGAGCAAAAAAATTAGGGGCGTAAAAATCTAGGGGGAGTTCTGAGAATGAAATATAGTTCTTGTTAATGGGAGGGGTTTAGAAAACTTAGGGGTTGAAATTTTTGTGAGATTCTGAGTTCTTAAGAATTTTGTACATACAAAGACTTCAAAACATGGAATTAGATGGAGGATTTGTGCCTTTAGTGAAAGTCTCGAATCTGGGTGCAAGGGAATTGGGTGGAGTTTTTGGGTCAAGTCTGGGTGCCAAGGAATTAGGGCTTCAAACACAAATTTGGAATGGAAAAGATGGAAAAAAAAGCATAAAAGAAAAGAAAAAAATGATAGTTTAATAGAGTATAGGTAAAATAGACAGTATTGGTGTAGTACTGTTGAAAATGATAAATAGCAAAATGTGCACTGTTCATTAGCATTTTTAGCTCAATTTTTACCTCAACTAGTTGCTATGTAAAATTGCTAGTGAACAGTGCAATTTCTTTTATTTTACCTACTTACATCTCTTTCAACAACACATCACACCAATACTATCTATCTTCATTCCAGAACCATTTCTTTCATGGTTGGAGAGAGAGAGAGAGAGAGAGGAAAAAGAATAAACAATGGGAGCCGAATGAACAGTTCTTCGATAGAAGAAGCGAAGAACTGTCCACAAAGGAACTCCACCGTGTAGTTTACCTATGCTGCTGCAACTGAAAATTTCCCACTTTGGTTAGGTAAAATATCATTTGTTCACCTATGCTGGTAAACTTATTCTTAACATCTCAAGAAAGAAACAATTAAAAAAAGGTATTGCCTGTGAACAGGACCTAGGAAAATATACTTACGGACTGTAGCTTTAGCAACGTTACCTAGTCTTTTACCAAGGCTCTTGGTCTTGGAGAGCCCCTTTTGTAAATTTAAGTAGCTAAAAATAGCTAAAATGTCTTTTTTACCTAATCTGTGGCTCTTGCTCTTTATACTCTGCATGCTAGGCTCAGGTGCGTCGAGGTGATGACTGATGAGGAAGGTGTTTGAATCTCTTGGTTTTTGTTAAAGCATCCAACTCCAAACCAATTGGTAAAGAGTGGAGAGGCCGCCCAAGCTCATATACTAGTATTGGAGGAGATAATTAACCAATGTGGGACAAATCCCAACACTCCCCTGCACGTGCAACCCCTGACTCGCACGTGGAGAGGTAAACAAAGGATCCAGAACACACGGATCACAATGAAAGAAAGTGCAACTATGGCGCAGACAAAGGGGAAAAGCCTCCGAAACTCTAGCTCTGATACCATGTTAAAGCATCCAACTCCAAACCAATTGGTAAAGAGTGGAGAAGCCGCCCAAGCTCATATACTAGTATTGGAGGAGATAATTAACCAATGTGGGACAAATCCCAACAGTTTTAATGCTTACTAAGTTGTGGGGTCATTTAATTTGGAATCTCACTTTTAAGGTTGAGTCTTAACTTGGATTAAACTGACAAAAATTGAAGAACCAGTTGGTGAGTCGTTTCTTTTTGTTTATTTTTAGTTGATTATGATAATTAGTAATTAGTGAGGTGGGGATATGGATTAGATGCTTGGAAGCAGGGGCAAGCATGATGCTTAATTGCATCACTTCGAGTATGAATACAATACATTTAACTACCGGAGTAGTGGGCAGCTAGCGCAGGAAGGACGCTTGAGAGCTTCTCTCTCTAGAGAGAGCCCTCCTCCTTTTTCTCTCTTTTTTCTTCTTTACAGCTCCACTTTTCGATTTTTCCCTGTCCCCAGTCGGATTTCCCCGTCTCTTTTCTCCCACGTTCTTCTCTCCTTCTCCTACACTCCCATCTCTATGGATGTGAGATGATTGAGACTCTCTCCTTAGCGAGGATAGATCTCCCATTCCCTTCATCATTTTTGGACTCTGCCACCAGTTCTATGGAACTGGATTTGGGCTATGAGTGGTTCGGCGGAGGCAGAGACAACGTTTGCGGCGGCACAAGCTCAAATTGGTGCGGCGGATCATCTCGAGTTGCTCTTCCCATACCTTACCTCTCCCCTTGGTCTCTCCACCCACCTTCACGAGTGTGATTGATGGGTCCGGCTCCGGTGTTTAGTTCCATGCGGCCTTTTGTTTTTTTGTTGTTTTGTTTTGTTGTTTCTTGTATTTCCGGACCGGTAGTGTCATTTGTTATAGTAGTACTATTTTTCGTTTTAATATAACTGGGATCATCTTGCTTGTAAAAAAAAAACTACAGTAGTGGAGTTTGATAGTGTAAACTGGATTTTTATTTTGAGAGATATACTTATTGAATTAATTACTACATACCCCGTAGCTTCTCGCAAGGAAATTGTTTGGGAGCGTGTTTTGTGTGGGCGAGCACTAGGTGGGATCGGGTTGTTACAGCTCACGTGCATCGAATGGTCTAAATGCAATTGTGTCCGGAGTTGTGTTTTAAAGTAGTGTTGCTATCAATATTGCTCAAAAACAAAAGACCCCAAGTGTTTACACCGGGAGAATAACTAGCGGAGCAAAAACTCCAAGAGTTTGGAGAATCTCTTGAAAAAAAGTTTAAGTATCGATATATCAATCAATCAATCTATAAACTAAGCAAATGTGTTTTGCTTCTTTTTCTTTTTTGGATTAAACTGGCATTAAAAAACAACAAAAACTAATACATAGTCCTAGGGAGTTTAACTCCCGTAGCATCATCAAGGATGATTTGATTCAAACAGTTCGAAATCGATTGAATAATAAAGAAATTATGATCACTACTACTAAGGTTAGCTCTTGCAATAGCATCTGCACTTCAGTTTCCCTCCCGATAGACATGACAGACTTCTGCCTTAAGCCGATCCAGTAACACTCTGCAATCAAAGAGCATGTTACTTAATTTACGGTTACACAACACTTTTTGTTTGAGGAGTTGCACCAACGTCAAGGAGTCGGTTTCCACAAGAATGCCGATCAAATTTCGCTCCAAGGCAAGTTGCAAACCGTCCATAAGAGCCCTACATTCAACTGCAGTGCTAGAGGAAGCTACAACATCCTTCCTTTGAAAACCCAAAACCCAATTGCCTGAACTATCGCTTATGAGCCCTCCTGCCATACCCATACTCAAGTTTGCATCAAAAGATCCATTAAAGTTTACAAAAGTCCAACTGGTGGAGGAATCCAACCCACTAGCTAACACAGTTTGTTTGCCACGGTAACACTGAACACGGTCACAAGCAAGGGTTCATTCAAGAGCAAGATTAATCACATTCCTGACTGATACTGAAAACTCAGGACTAGAATCATAAAAAAATGCGACGATTTCGAGAAAGCCAAATACGGCACGAAGAGTTAAAGGGAACAGGACACGCCATGGGACACCACTAGGATGCACAACTTTGGAAACACAATTAAAATGAGTACAGTATATTACTAATCGGCCCCGTGTCAGACCTCCGACACGGGTCCACTCCTATTACGAAAATACCCTCTCTTGGGCCCAAAAACATCCAAACCTATTTTCTGTTATTTATTTATTTAATTAATTAATACTAATGTTTATACTCTGCATCTTTTTTCTTATTTATTTATTTAAAATTATTTTATTATTCCGATTTTTAATCCGGTTGAATTGGTGAAAAGATCTTGTTTTTTTTTATCATTTTATCTTCAATGGTCATAAAGAATTTTTGGACTCGTAGAACCAAATATCTCTTAGGACTAATCAACAAGAGCCTTAGAGTCAAAATTTAATTATGACCACTTAGGATAAAATAATCAGGAAACTAAAATCTTTCTACCGGTTCAAACGGATTGAAATTTGGAACATTTATATTTTTTCTAGAACTTTCTAGGGCTATTCAACGAGAATTCTAGAGTCAAAAATTAATTATGACCATTTAGGATAAAATGATCAAAAAAATAAAATCTTTCCACCGGTTCAAACGGATTGAAATTTGGAATACTTAATTTTTAACTATATTTTTAAATATATAAACTGTCTAAAAAGTTAAAAAAAATTAAGTATTGGTTCAAAGTTGCCCGTTGGTTCAAAAATTTTTAATTATGACCATTAGTTCAAACTTGCAAACTGTCTAAAATAGTCTAAAAGGTGCAGGTGCAGCAACAGTTGCCCGTTGCAAATTTGACAGAGCATTGATAGCATTTAAAAAAGTTGCAGGTGCAGCAACAGTTGCCCGTTGCAAATTCAACAGAGCATTGATAGGTTGGCCTATATATTCAGTTGCCTATATATTCACTTGTGTATGCCTTGACCTATATATTCATTTAAAATTTTATAACAAAAAAATAAAATAAGAGAAAGTGAGCCTGCCGTGAGAGAGAGACAGAGAGCATGTGGAGGTGGGGGTAAAAGGGAGAAATGGAGGGGGCTCCCCTGACACGGGGGCGATTAACAGCCCTCAAATGAGTATATTAAAATGAACCCAACTCTTGAACGAAAGAAGAAAAGACCTCCTGACAGTGCAAGGGACTCCGGCTCCGTTCCAAAACATCTTCTTAAAAAATAAGTACTTATTTTATATTTTTATAATTTTTTAATTTTTTTTGCACCGTATAAAAGATCTTAATAAAATCTATCAAACAAGATTCATATTGCAAGAAAAATTATTTGTGTAAACACATTATTTTTGAGCTGATCTATCAAACAAGATCCATATTGCTAGAAAAATTATTTGCATAAACACATTATTTTTGAGTTTGAAATTGTCTTCTTAAAAAATAAATATTTATTTTTAGTTCCGGAACGGGGCCGACACCACACCACATGTGTTGAGCAGAGTCACAGTACTCCCTTAGCACATGAGAAGTCGACTCCTAAGCCGAGCAACCAGCTGGACAAAGATCACTATCAGCAATATTTCGAATCACAAATGTGTTTTGCTTTCAAAACTATCCAAACCCTCAAAACTATCCAAACCCTCCTTTCTGTGTGGGGGGCGGGGGGGAGGAACGTGGGGGAGGAAGGGAGGGAGGGAAGGAGATGTGGGGGTTGAATATCGAGGAAAAATTATTCTATGCTTCAGGGACACCGTCACGTGCATCGAACACGAGATTGAAAAAAATATTAAACTATTTTTTTATTAATTAGCGTTATGCCCGCTCAATTTACAGGGCCGGAAAAAGTCAATGTAATTTTTTTTATCCCGTACATCGAACGGACACAAAAGCTCGTACTATATGTACTTCAGTTTTTTCAAAGTTTCTCAATGGTGTCATGACGAATCAAATAACAAAGCAAGGTTGGCAATATACTCGATTTTATTTTCAAGTGTCAAAGTTTTTGATGTCAAAGCTTTATAAACTTCATGTACCAAAAATAAAAAATAAAAAATTAAGCTTTATAAATTTCTCAACCTTTACATGATATGAATGTTCATTTTATGATTCCCAAACATGATATCTACGATCTACCTTCCTTAATTCCCAGAATAAAGAATAGTGTTGGACTCTTCATCAAAAGGGCGGGCATTTTAATAAAATGTGTGATTTTTACACTCATCTTTTGATATTCATATTCTTTTTTTATTTTTTAGTGTTGAAAGTGTGTGTATATATATATATAAAAGATAAAAAAAAAAGGGAGTGCTAATAAAAAAAAGTTTGAAAATCATTTCCCTTATATAATCCTTAATATATAGACAAGTGATAAACTACGGAACCAACTGGTTGCACATGTGGGAGAATAACATGCGGAGCAAAGACCCCAAGAATTTGGAGGATATATTGATAAAAGGTTTTAGGATATCCTAATGGCATAATCAAAATTTGTCACCTCATCTTTTGTTTATTCATTTTAAGGGTTGCTAAAGTTTATAATAATGTGAAGTCCTACATTAATGGTCATTTCTAGTCTATAATTTAAAAAAAAAAACCCTCATTTTTAGTAGAAAAAGATAGAGAGAGTTGGGAATAAATGTAAGTGGATGAGTCCATTAAATTTGTCTTACCAAAAGAGAAAAGATTGCTAGTTTTACTTTTCCAAATACCAAAATTTGGTTATTGGTTAAGGAGTTGCTAATTTTAATTATACCATTGTGAGCTATAATTTAAATAAATATTGCTAACTTTACAAATTTTCTACTTTTGGTTATGTTATTGGGGACATTTTAGCACTGATATATATGTGTATCCTCCATAAATAAGTTATAAACGACTTATAAGTCTTGCTGTTGAATATATCAAAGCAGGAAAAAAATTGGATTGGTTATTTATTTTTATACGAAGCTTCTCCTACAATTTTTTTTTTTTTGATAATGCAATATATCTCGGGCCAGTCTGTACACACTTTTGATTTTATGTGTTAATTTTTAAATTATTTAATTTTCTGCGAAAATTTCCCAGCTTCTCCCCTCTCTCTAGTGCCTCCCTCTAGTGAGAGGTCCACCACCGCTGGAGCCAAGATGACATTCAATCAATTTCACTCAACACAAAAGCCACTCTATCCACAAAACTCCAGCTGGTACGACGCTATTGGTCGACACTCCATCCATGCTGATCTCTCTTTAACACATTTGCCTTCACATATCACCATATTCAAATCTGAAGAGCTAAAACCACCTTCACACATTCAACCCCCTACTAAAATTCCCAGCCCCCCTAAACAACTAAACTTCGAAAAAGAAAAATGGCTGCAATCAAGGGATTGGGCACTTCTTTCCTACCTTTGGCTTCTCCTACCTCTTCAGGTAGTACTGCTACTTTTTTTTTCCAGAGTAGAGTTCCATATTTGATTCACTTGCAATGAATAACGAAATACTATACTATACTACTACTTCAAATGAAGTTCTCCTATCGCTTGACTTAAAAAAATATACGGTTGTGAAGAGCGGTTCTATGGTATCGTTTTCGTTTTTACTCGTTCTTTGTTTTTCGTTTTTTAAACAAAAACGAAAAACAACAAAATGTTTTGGAACATTTTATTTCTCATTGGGTTACATAATAAAAGAACATGTATGTGTTGACAGGTTTTCTAAAGCCGGCACCGGTGATGGTCAAAAAGCCTCTGAGGGTGGCAAACGGGAGGGGAGGGAGGATTACGTGGTAACTAGAACGTACTAAAGATCTCTTCGATAAGTAAACATGATACAGGAATTATGGTGGTGGTGATTAATTTTTTTTATTTTTATTTGTTGGTGATTGGTTTTGGGAAGCTCGTTTCAGAGAGATTGGCTGAGGACAGATCTGAATGTGATCGGGTTCGGGTTGATCGGGTGGCTGGCGCCGTCGAGCATTCCCGCGATCAACGGCAACAGCTTGACAGGGTTGTTCTTCGGCAGCATTGGAACTGAGCTCTCTCACTTCCCCACTCCCCCTGCTCTCGATTCTCAGTTTTGGTGAGTCTTCCATGTTTCTACACAACATTCTTAATCCCTCAGAGGGAGGGACTTGCTTAGGCTCTGTAATTACCTAGGACTCCAAGGGCTTCGCCTGTCAGGCCTTACTAGTTCTTTTCCTAGATTGGATGAATGGACAAGGGGCAATTTTGGGGCTATAGAGAAATTGGGAAGCAATGAGTTCACTAGGTTTACTTGGAATCTTGTCATTTTTGATACACTGATGTTTTGTTATGGCTAATTGGGATTCCTGCAAGTAAGCAGTAAGATTGGTCTCTCCGAATTAGTCGAGGTGCGCGCGTAAGCTAGCTTGGACACCTGACTTATCAAAAAAAAAAAGAGTGAAAAGTAACATCTATTTTAGGCCTCATTTAGTGGTGTTCTTGATTGTACACACACAGAGGTATAGTTTTATTTATTAAGTGTTTTTATGGATGAAAATGGATGCACAGGTTGTGGTTGATATGCTGGCACCTGGGGCTGTTCTTGTGCCTTACCTTCGGGCAAATTGGGTTCAAGGGGAGGGCAGATGAATACTTTTGAGATATGGCAGATGGCCTTTCTTTATCTGTAATCTATGTAACCATATAATCACTTCTTATTTAATTTCTCAGCACTGTGGTCTTCTCGCAATTCCTGTTCAAGAGAAAAATTGTAATCTGTATCCCTTTCTTCTTGTGCAATATCTGAACCTTATTTGTGCTATTGTGCCTGTAATGCTAACCTTAAAACGTACAACCGGAGTGCAATTCCAAGGGTTTTCTCGTTCGTTTTTTTCAGTTTTCAAGAACATACTTTGTCGCGCCACCTATAAATGTTGGGCGGTAATAGTAGGTTTACTACTTCAGGTAAAGCAAAATTCGTCACACGAATCAGGTCAAGCAAAATTCTAGGATCATTGAAACAAGGAAAACATTCGACACAGGTAATAAACACAATACTTATGCACGTCCACAACAGTAAGAAAGGTTTGAATCTCATGCCATCTGCAACTGTGAACACGGGCAAATGACCATACAACGATTATTAGGTGTGCATGCAAATACAACCGTGCAGTAGGATCATAGGAGATGCTCGGTAAAACTATTTTGCTGGCAAATTCCTCTGTCCAGTAATGAGGATTGTATCATAAGCTCGTTCTTGCGTCACCCACACACAAGTTCGTTATCTGTGCCTTGTTAGTTTTCAGCAGAGAATTCGAGAACGATCTTTCAGAACCTTTGATGCTCCCAGAAGTTGATGTAAAAGTAACTGGGCAAGTCGGTTCGTCCATCACAGTTAGATTGAACAACTCAGACCTTGAATAATGCCCAACCACATCAAAATCAAACTTTGCATGTGCTATTTCGCGGAGATCTGTGCAGTTTAATCATCATAAAGGAAGAGGTAAGTTCTCAAGACGAATGACAAACAAAATTTTATGGAGGCAGTATAAACAGGACAAACCAGAGTAGAAAGCCAATAGGACCTCAATCAAACCAAAACACACATACATATCAACGAAAACAAAAGCTGACCACCTAGAAGTAATTTTACATCCAAAATTTGTAGTCTAGACTCTAGAACAGATTGTTTAGGAACTTTCAGAATTTCAGGACTTTTTACTGCAGTCACTGCGTGCTGCAGAGTTTTGATCTTGGTTACTGCGGTGTCATAAGCTGAGGATGATCTTGCTCAATGTAAGGGAGTATTTGGAATGAGATTGGAAGAAAGTAATTCCCAATAGCCACTTTAGTTTTCTTTACTTTTTAGCAGCATCTAAGGTTTTTCTTTTCTGATTCCAAACTTTCGCATACTCCCAAGTCCCAAGTCTCTGATACCCATTTGTTGGTCCCTTTTGGCACTTTTTACTATTCAATGGGCAAAAGTTTTTTTGGGGGTAATTCAATGGGCAAAAGTTGATGAATTTACTCTATTGTTTTGAGATTAATTACTACCAACAAAAAAAGGTAACGACGTTCCTAAAAGACTTGAATAGTAAAGAGAGAAAAGGATAATATGACAAGTACAGTGACATGTTTACGTAATAAGTTGGAATCTAAACACGGGACCAACAAATGGGAACAGAGGGAGTATATGTCTTTGTTCAATGGCAGACTTCATTGGAAGAAAATGCAGATGGCCACATGAAACAATTCGAAGTCCACTTCCGACAATGATTTGAAGTATTTCTACATGTCATTCCCCAACGTCCTATCATGAACTAGTATATTTTCTTTATTCTCTAAAGGCGGGTTTCTGAGAATAGGCAATCAGTGCATATTACATCTAAGATTTAGTGAACACAAGCTGGATTTTTGGTTTGGGGAAGGACCTGAAATTTCAGAGAAAAGCACAAACAACCCCAATTTAAGCGTCACTCTGAGCCATAATTGAGAGAGAGAGAGAGAGAGAGCAACTTTTTAGGGTATGCTAAGTGACAATAGGTTGTTAAGTTTGTCATTTCTTGTCCAATGTATTAAGCAAATTTATTTTTCCGTAGTTAAATTTGCTCCATTTTATGCATCACCAACAACCAGATAAACGATAAGATACAGATGCTTGGTGCAGTTTTGTCGGAGAAACCATACCTAGATCGGCTGAGATGAGTGCCTCCCCTTCATTGTTGGGGCCCGCCAGAACAGTGCCCGAAGGTGAAATAATAACGCTGCCACCGGCACAAACAACTGAATCTGGAGTGAGATTTTCTTCCGTACCTTGAAACACATACTCTGGAGGAGGTGGGTAGTCTTTCCTCCGACAGAATTGGTTGGCTGATAAAACAAAACAACCACCCTCAAGAGCAATGTGGGTCATAGATGCTTGCCATACATCCCTTGCATCAGCTGTAGGGGCACAATATATTTCAATGCCTACAAAGGTGAAATTTCATTAGTAGGTCAAGGTTTAAAGAGATCTTTTACGCCAAAAGAACTGATCAACTGTAGGAAGTAAGATGCTTATATTCATAGAAGCAAACAAGTACGAACAGACACTTAATGTCACTGATTACCAATCATAGCTTAACTACAATCAAGCAACATTCAGCTTATCAAATAAATCAAGACATCCCCGGCATCCAAATAGAGATGTTTCACATACCTTCTAATGAAAAAGACGTTTCCTGATGTTTAAATTTGCATGGGGCACAAACCTACCTTTTGCATACATTGCTGTCCTCAGAAGAGGCATCCTATTCTCCCAACATATAGCTGCACCTATTTTCCCAACGGGGGTATCAAAAACAGGAACTGTTGATCCATCTCCAAACCCCCAGATTATACGCTCCAAGGCTGTTGGCATGACTTTCCGATGCTTTCCGAGGAAGAGACCTTGAGAATCAAAGAACAATACTGTGCAATAGAGCGTATATCCATCTCTCTCAATCACACCCATAACTAGATATACCTTATATTTTCCAGCCATAGCAGCCAATCGATCAACTTCAGGACCTGCATAGGTCACACATTACAAACATCAAATACTATCCTGCAAAATCATATGTAGCTCACAAGCCGATCTAACTAATTGAGCCAGACACGGTTCAACCCCAACCTCAAACCAATTTTCATAGAAGGAGTCAGAATTTCATTTCAAGAAACAGCTACTAATTCCTTAAAGAGAATTTGTTTCAATAACACAATGCAATGAAAAAGCTCAAAGTCATTTTGTATACAACATTCATCTTCGACAGCACCAAAACAAAGGGGGACTTACCAGGCACATCGATAGCTGCAGCATGATATTTCCGAAACTCCTCTTTACCCTTGGGGGTGCGGTTGCCAATGGTGGCTCCAAAATATGAGCCACGAGGATAACCACCCACAAAGGCTTCTGGAAATACAACTAGTTGTGAACCATAAGAGGCCGCCTCTGCCAGCAATCTCTCAGCCTTATCTGAAATACTGTCAGCATTAGACCCCCAAATATCCAATATCCAAAAGAGAATAAGTTGTCGAGTAGCTTATTTGGTATGGATAACATCTGGATACTCGATCCCCACCATTTCTTTCGAGCTTATAAAAACTTCAACATGACAAACCGTTCAGAAATAACATTCATTGCAATATTGATCTGGTTTGCTAAGAGAAGTTTTATGTAGTACCAGACGATGTTGTCACCAGAAAAAAACGACAAAACAGTTTTCTATGTTAGAACAAGTAGTGGATTCTCGGGAAAAAAGACATGTTTATCTCCTGAACAAATGTTCTCAGCATGTCCTTAGCAGATATTAATTATCAAAACACGTCCTTTGCCGTCATTTTCCCTTTACGTTAGTGCTCGAAGGGCTACCTTGTCTCTAGACCAAATGTTTTGTCTTACTATTTTAGATTGTCTCTGCAGGAATTTTCCAATACATTGATCATTAATATGAGAATTGTACGACGATCAATTTCTTCGAATCTGTTAGCTAGTTGTTTTTTTAGATATTATTGCATTAGACACTTTAGCAATTTGTAAAAGAAGTTGTATGATAGAACTGATCATACAGTGATGAATTCGTCTTCAGGTGAAAGACACCAGTCATGCCCCTGGACCAGGTCACAAGTCATTTTTTCACAACATGTCACCTACATAGGTAATTATTCAGTAGTCCGGGAGCACTGCCACGTGTTGTTCCACATCATTTCAGAATCAAATATTCATGTGGGGTTCATATAATTAGTCGTGGACTCCACAAGAATGTGTAGTTGTGGAGTGGTCCGGAGCACCACGTGACGGTGCTGAATAATTTCACGACCTCCACCCTTTTTGTCTGGGAAAAGAGTCTTAGGGCACCACGTGGCGGGCACGGGATATTTCTTCCAAAGAAGAGAGGATCCGGCAATAGTCGCCGGAGAAGCTTCGAGATCCGGGGTTCGAACGAGGATTTTCTATTGCAATCTCTTGTCTATGCGTACATTCAGATGCAGAGATGAATCCATCCATACATAGAAGTGTGTGAAATGCTGAATATCAATTTCTAACATGACTGAAGAAGTGCAGGAAATAATTAAGGAAATGAGAGTAAAATGGAATTGAAAGAACCTAAGGTGGCAGGGGTGTCGTAGAAGACGGTGGAGGCCTGAACTACGGTGGCTCGGACGGTTGGCGCAGATAAGTCGGCCCCCATGTCCACCTCCGCTATCAGTGGTCCGTCAACCAGAGCCATACTCCTCTCTCTCTCTCTCTCTCTCTCTCTCTCTCTCTCTTCTCTGATCAGCTGGTAGCGTAGAAAAACGATAACGAGTTAGAGGCCAATTTTATTTTATTTTTGGGTAAATTTACTCTCTCTCAGTTTGAGGCCAATTTTGTTTCGTTCTCTGGTGGCCCCGGCCCTAGGTGTTACGATAAGCCACGGGACTGCTGGCTGCTACTATTGTACTATTTTCGATTTGTACACAGTTTATTTAGAAAATTAAAACACTTTTTTACTCAAATGTCTAAATCAATTTAAGTATATCTCGATTAATTATGTTAGACTAATTTCACTGCTCGTTTGTAATATCTCAATTAAAATCAAAGTAAAATTCTGCATAAACATATACTTATGGGTAAATTTCAATAACACCCTTGTGCTTTTTTTTTAATTATTAAACTTTGCTACCTTCTCGTTGCTCAAATGACTATAACATGGTTTTCCATTGGAAGTGGTGCATATTGAGATAGAGTAGACCGATAATTCTGTAGTCATTTGGTCGTCTGCTTTAATGACAAATACCTCACTCACGTATGAGAAATGATAAGTCTTTTGTGATTTTAATGTTTCACCGACACCCAACAAATAATTGTTCGATCAAACACTTGTTACGGTGATAGAATCAGCCAAAAGTGTTATGTTGACTTTCACCATTTTCAATGATAAAATAAAAGCGGATAAAAAAATGATAAAATAAATAATAAAAATCTCTTGATTCTCAATTTTTACCCAAAGTAATAAATTTATTCTTTATGATAAAAACCAATTCTTTTAAGTAATAAAAAAAATAATTGGCAATTAATATATTTTCCCATTTTGATCATGTTTACCCCCTTCAATGAGGGAAAAAAAATAGAAGTCATTTTTATTCAAAATAAGTGAGATGATAGCTTTTATTGAGAACATTTTATTATTAGACAAAAGGTGATTTTTGAGATAAAAGTCACGTTCGGCTCATTTCATCACATGTTTAGACTGACAACTATCATGGGGTGCCGGTGAAACGCACATAGAAGTTTTTTTTTTTGCTAAAAAGTGGTTATTTTTCAAAATATTTAGATAGAAGTATTTTTTTTTTTTTTACTTTTCTAATTCCTCTCGTCGAGACTAATCAATAATTCATAAAAATTTGGCGCAAAACTAAAAAATGCAAACAAAATTTAAATAAGGACAAAACCAATTTATTTTCTTAAAAGAAGTGTTTTTAGCCTAAAAGTGGGGTGAATGGGCCAAAATCATGTTGGGACAAATGGAACTTTTAGAGATCAAATGGTCTTTTAAGTAGCAAGTAAATTGAACTATATGGGTCATTGTAGAGTGCAGAGGCGTTAATACTAGTAACTTTGTGGAGTTAGGCCCCGTTCTATTTTCTTCCAAAACTTTCTTTTTAAAAAATAATGTAATTTCAAAATTAAATATAACGAAAATAAAAAAATAATTTTTTAATTTTTTTTGGCACCGTTTTAAAAGATCTCAATGAGATCTATTAAATAAGATACATATTAATAGAAAAATTATTTTTGAACTTGAAATTACCTTCTTTTTAAAAATAAAAGTTTTTCAAGAAAGTGGAACACCACCTTACAAGATCTAGAGCCTGGTTCCCTTCTCGAGAGGACCAAAAGTTTTCCCGTGACCCGCCAATGCACTAAGAGGTGCAGGGAGGCTTGTCATGTTCAACCGAATCTTGTTAATCGTGGTATGAATCGTTCGGTTGGTAGAGATTGTCGTACACTACATGTGAACCAAAAAATAAGTCAATTGGACATTAATACCTTTGTGATCGAGATGGATTTGTGCCACAGTACATCTTTAAAATCATGCACTAGCTATAATTTTTTTTATAAAATCATTGATTAATCTAGTTTTTTTTTTTTTTTTTGCTGAATGATTTATTCAGCCTACCCTACAAATTAAACATGACATTACATCACAATGAAAATATTTCAATTGTGCATACCAAGGCGTCCTACACCACCGCAATACAACATTGCACTATGGATCGGACCCCTTGTCCTTGTCTAGGATGGTGGCGCTGAAGGAGATGGAGCACGGAGGATCCAGCAATAGTGGCCGGAGAAGCAAGGGCGGAACTATGCTCATAGTGGGTTAAGTTGTAGCTCAGGTCAACTTTGGAAAAAACAAAATTTTACATGTAAAATTTTGCCCATATAATTTAAGCCCAACTCATTCCACCACCAACCCATTTTGGCCAAGAGCGCGTAAATTACCTTCCTGGTTCCGCCCTTGTGGAGAAGCTTCGAGATCTGCTTTTGGAAGGAGAATTTTCAATTGCAATCTCTTGTACATACATTCATATGTATGATTCATATGCAGAGATGATGACAAAAGGAGTATAAAGAGGAGGAGAAGGCAGAGAATGGAATAAACACGTACAGGTGGTGAAATGAATACATATAGTAGTATATGCATAGAAATGTGAAAAAGGAATTGAAAGTGGCAGGGGTGTCGTAGAAGACGGTGGAGGCCTGGACCACGGTGGCTCGAACAGTTGGCGCAGATGAGTCGGCGACCATGTCCAGTGGTCCGTTGCTTGGAACCAGAGCCATCTCTCTCTGATCAGCTGGTAGCTTAGGCAATGATAACAAGTGGGAGGCCAAATTTGGTTGTATAAAACTACACCTAAAGACTGAACACCGGGTTGTTTGGGACTATTTTGGATGGTCACACAAATGATCGGAACTGATTAATTTGGGGTTTTGGATTGGTGCTGTGCAGAGAATGCAGTGAAAGTTGCACACCTCCGAACCGTCGGATGCACGATTCAACGGTTCAGAGGTGCGCAGTACGGTGCTGTGCACACCACTGCACAGCACCATCCCCAATTCATTAATTTGGTTCTTTAAAAGTATACCAAAGCAAGTCATAGAAACTGAGTCTTGCGTCCCAATCAATTAGAATCGCCCACATAAATTCTATTTTTTTATTGAGCTCTGTTCAGGGCTATTTATTCACTTATTCAATAAGCCCAAATCTTTTTTTGTATCACATCATCCAAATTCATTTTAGGTTTTCCTCTACCTCTAGCCCTTTTATCCACTTGTTTTTGAAAAGAAATGAATGGCTCTGATTCACTTTGACGTTTGGGTCCTACACATCAAAATGAATCTCAATCTTTAATTTCACTTTCTTGAACATTTTCGGGGAAATGTTTTCTGGATCGTAACATTTTCGTTTCCGATTACCTGTTTCTTTTTTACGTGGATCAATAAGTGTTGACACAGACTTATCACACAAACAATCAAAGTCGTTCATTAAATGTAAAACATTTTTTCAAATGTTCCGTCGAAAAATCAGCTCATTAATCCGATACCTATAGGTACTCGATCCAATCATTTAACATTTCATTATCCTGAAAACCGAATGAAAAGTTTGATGATTGGATCGAGCATCCATAGGTATCAAATTGAGCTGTTTTTTTGCTAAGGCCCTTGAAAAACTGCTTTACATTTAATGAACGACTTGGATCGTTTGTATGGAACCCGTAATAGGCCCCACACAAAAATTTGTGCAAAATCTGTTACCTATTTATCTGTGTGTATATCCTATCCTATGTTACAATAAACAAAGATACTATCTATAGTATCAAAGTATTGGGCGCGCGCTCTCTCTCTCCCCGTCTCTTCGTTTCTCTCACTCCCTCTCTTTTTCGTTTCTCTCCCCCTCTCTTCTTAAACTTGAGAGGGAGAGAGAGAGTAACGTTTTCAAATCCTGATTGACGAATTGAAAATCTACAATAATATATACTAAGAAAGCAACAATCAATTGATAAAACCCATGGAATCACGTTTGTCGCTGATGTAACTTGTTAGGAATTCAAATTTATGGAGAGATCAAGTCTCCAAAGAATAATTAAAGCGTGCGTAAGCTGACCTGCCATCCATAGTTATCAAATAGAGAGAGCTAAATAAAATTACACATCTTTTCTATCTCTCACCAACTCTTGGCCGCATCATCCAACTTTCTTCGAGAGGGAATAAGATTGATCATTTTGTGTTGGGCTGCAGCGTTGTTTTTCAAGTGTCTACACCCAGCAATTACAATTGCAACAGCATCAGAATCGATTTGGAACCGTATCCGACTACGCTAAGGATAACACCCTCGCGGATAGGCGGGATAGCAAAAGCTAAAGCAGTAATTTAGCTTTGAATGCCTTGAACAAAAATTCACCTCGTAACCCCCATGGTCTCGGGTTAGCAAGCCAATTCCAACCTCAGCTGCATGATCCCCGACTGTTGCATCAACATTTCTCTTGAAGGTGCCCTGAGAAGGAGTATACTATATTTTCCTAAAATATACATCTCCAACAAAACGGAATTAAAAAACGTAGCAATGTAAAAAGGGGTCTACCATGCGTCTACCACCGTCATTCGCTCCCTTACAGTGTTGGCAGCTTGAGTCCTCCTTTTACTTTACTAATAACAAAGCCATGGAAAGTTGCCAGTGCCTTGGAGCAACACAGCTGCAGCATTCCAGTAACACCAGTAAAAATATACCATCATTCCTGGCCATGCAACAAGAATACATGACAATGCAGCTGCCTTCAAAACTCCATCACTGGTATCCTATTAACATGTGTGATCAGAACCAGGACCTCTACCAAATTTCCTATGCCATTATAACAATGAGAGAAAATTTAAACACGATTGAACGAGTAAAAAATCTGATCTTTTTTTATTTTTTATTTTATTTTTTTATAAATCACATCATTCCAAGCCAGGACATGGACTTTCCTTTGCTCTAGACTAAATCCTGAAGAAAATTACCATTTAAGTTCATCGATGAATTTAGTTTACAGATTTAAGGAGGAAATTACATTAACTGCTTTGATTAAGGTGGCAAGACTGCATGTAACAGGAATTTGCTTGTCCAACTGAACAATTTCCTTTGTATTTTGTCAATAACAAACTGGGTGCTGGTAGCCTGGTACATTTTTTCTAAAGTACTACTTGGAAGTCAAGCTTCCTTCCCTAATGTAAGAAAAAGCACTTCAGATTTACGGGGTTGATTTTGTTGTCCTTATACAGCACAATACTAATGTAAGACCTCCAGTTGACCCTGCATTTGGAATTACAGCTTTCCCGAAAAGGAGCAGACATCAGTCAAAGACAGATTGGAGTTAAAAGGGTCCATCACTTCTGATGGCATAAAGATGCATGGCCTGACGAACGCTAGGAGACAGGTAGAACCGTAGAAGGTATCATGATCCATCCATCGAATGAGATTATATGAAGAAGTGATGCAGGACATCCCTCGTTATGTATAACAAACATCAGAAGTATGAAATGTAAGTACCTTGTTATGAAGCCCCAACATCTTTCACTTGGTATGCCAACAAAAAGTCACTTCACACATTTGATTCAAGCAGGATGAGAGCATTTATCGGGGATAGAGTGGTGTTGTCAGGCCCGGGTTCTCCATTGAACACATGCGCTGCGCCATATTAAATTGCACGACAATTAAAGCTTGGCCGATGTGTCTGACCCAGAATTACAAAGATCCAAGTGAAAATGCAGCATAATGCTTAAGCTGGAGTATACAAGACACCACAAATTAATACTCCTCAAAAGATGTCCTACACCTAATGCTTTAGCTTTGCAGAGCATAATATCTAGCTTGAATTACAATTATACAAATGAAACAATTTGTCATTGAAATTAGAAACCACTGTAGTTGAGGCAGAATCAATGGTCAATTGTTTGAAATTACCTTAACCCCAAAGAAACATGCTCTTCATGATCCATCTTCATCCATACCAGTTTGACAAATTTCTTATTATTGAAGGTGTTCATCCTAGTGGAAGAGGCATACTGAATCCAGAGGTGAATTCGCCACTAAAACAATTGGTGCAGGTTTCCATCCTCATTCCAAGGAATGTTTCTATAGTCGATCATGTCACTAGCAGTACAAACCCCGAAATTAGAGCAATACCCTGCACGAACTTATGATAAGCAAGATTGTCAGCACAAGCACACATACCTGATGAGTTGGTAGATAGCAATGGCAATGGCAATAGCAATTATATGATTATAATATACCTAGGAATAGCTAAGAAAAAAAAAAGAGAAACAGTTGCACATGCTTCAGGAATTTGCTCTGGCCATTGACAGGGGTGTGAGGTTGCTACACACTGCAGTGGTGTGAAGTGTGAACCTGTGAAAGTGGGGAAATCCAATTAGTGGGGTAAAAGAAATTGGAAGCATTATACACTGGAAATCCAAGTAGAAAACAGAAATGGGAACAATCTTTATCCAATGAGGTAAGAATTATCTCACTCACTCTTGGCAAGAGACGAGAGTTCAACTTATGAATCACTTCACCATTTTTTGTTTCCCCTTAAACTTGGGACTAACAATGTCAACAGTC
The DNA here is from genome assembly GCA_019656835.1 of Rhododendron ovatum. Taxonomy (NCBI): domain Eukaryota; kingdom Viridiplantae; phylum Streptophyta; class Magnoliopsida; order Ericales; family Ericaceae; genus Rhododendron; species Rhododendron ovatum. The sequence goes on from CM033792.1 coordinate 10,695,140, forward strand.
AACCTTATCTACGGACCTAGTGCTAGTATAGGGCTGAGTGCTATTCAATATAAAGCATCTCAGGCTTTGCTTAAATCCGTCAGCAAACCACCACCTTGTAGACACGACGGTTGTGTCTTCAATCCCCCAAGCTAAAATTCCAGTCATTTTATCTTTCACAACTCTGGAAGGGCACGGCCAAAAATCTGCTATGGAGAACAAATTGACGCCCAGAAGCCTAAGAAAGCAATCTCTTCAGATGTCACGACCATAATGTAATTCGGAATAGGATGAGGTTAATCCTTTTTAGGGCCATTAGAAGGCTATGTTAGAAATGTAGGATTTCATCATATTTAACATCACAGTAAACTAAGTAGTAAAGGCAAAGAGAGAGAAACTGACGAGTGGAAGATTCAAGGGAATATATGCTTGATCATTGATTTCGGCCTTTCTGAAGGAAATTAAATAAACAAATCATTATGACTTCAACTTTAATCCACATAAGATCATACACAATCATTTATATACGCACATGGAGAACAGTTCACATATACATGTGGTTTGGTATAAATATAACTTTACCTTCACAGATCCATGTCTATCCTTGGCATGAACTTCCTGATCAGTTTTTGAAGGGAAGGATCTTCCCCCTCGGTTGAGATTAGATCTATAATGGATGAAAAATTAGATGCACTGGGTGAAAAACCCCTTCCCACCATTTCCTCAAGGAATGCCACAGCCTTGTAACCCTTTTGTTGCCCAAAAAATCCTCTGATAATAGTGTTGTAAGTGATACCATCAGGCAAGCAACCATTCTGTTTCATTTCAACAAACAACTCACAAGCTTCATCTAGCAATCCTTCCTCGCACAGACCTCGTATCATCATATTATATGTCGTGTGATCAGGATGTAGCCCCTTGGAAGAAAGTTTAGTGAAAAGCTCCCTTGCGTTGTCAATTTGTTTATCCTTGCAAGATGCATCAATGAGGACACTGTACGAAACAATGTCAAGATCTAAACTGCTGCTTTCAATCATGTGAAACAAAGAAAATGCTTCACCAATATGCCCGTTTTTGCAAAGGCCGTCCAACACGATATTATAAGAGTGAGTACCTTCAAGTAGGCCTGGTTTTTGCATCTCATGGAAAAGTTTTTTAGCAGCTGCACATCTACCAATCCGAAACAGACCCTGTAATATAGTGTTGCAAGTTATAACATCAGGTTTCAAACCCCTCTGAGGCATATCTTGAAAGAGATGCATGGCCTCATCTAATTCCAATTTGTTGCAATATCCCTTGATCAAAATGTTATAGCTGAAAACGTCCGGACGAAGGCCCCTATTAACCATGGTTTTTAACATTCTCATTGCTTCATCCATCCGACCTTGCAAACAATATCCATCCATTATTGTGTTGTATGTGTATACATTAGGATCCACACCTCTTTTTATCATGACTCCAATAACCTCCTTTGCTTCTTTTCCCCTCCCTTCCTTAGTAAGTGCATCCACCAACACACTAAACGTACGAACATTTGGAGAAACACCACTATCCAACATCTCTCTTAACATTCCTGTAGCCTCCTTCCACTTGCCGTTATTGCACAGGCCATATATCAAAGACGTATAAGTGACGACATCTGGACGAATACCTTTTCCACTCATTTCCAACAAGAGGTTTGCGGCATCACCCACCATCCTACCCTTGCACAGACCATCAATGATTGTGTTATACACAACAATGTTAGGTTTACAACCTCTCTCTTCCATAATCTCAACCATCCTAATAGCCATACTAATGTTGCCGGTTTTGCAAAGCCCATTAACGATTGTCCCGTACGTAACCACATTGGGTTCAATACCACTCTTTCTTGTTAATTTATCGAGTAAATCCATGGCCTCATCGATTTTATCCCGTAAAACAAGCCCGCGTATGAGATTGGTGAAGGTAGTTACACAGGGCGATTTGCCCCGTTTGAAGAGGACGCCCAGAAGAGAGAACCCGAAATCGACTCGATTCAACTGGCAGCAACAGATTATCGCAATCTTCAAGGTGAAGAAATTGGGCTGGACGCCTGAAAATTGCAACTTGACAAAGAAAGAAAGGGTAGAGCCGTAATTACCCGATTTCTTTACAGCCGCTAAGGCCGTGTTGATTTCTGAAGTGGGTGGCGGAGGTTGCGCTTGGAGAGCCCGGTTCAGAAAGTCTTGAGCTTTTCGGAGCTCGCTGGGCCCCGCGGCGGGTTGTTTTCTTTTTGCAGGAGGAGGAGAAGGAGAATTAGGGTTTCTAGAGTTGGAGTGAGAGTGAAAGAGGTTAGAAATAGCATTAGGGTTTGGTAGAGAGAGAGGAGTATTAGCGTTAGGGCGGTAATTGTCTGATGCCATGCAACTGATTATGGAAAACGCACCGATTTTTGCCGTCGTCTCCATACTCTGTTTTCCTGTTCTGTGAAGTTGCGTCCTCAGGACTGTTGAGGCTGTTTGAGGTACACAGGTGTGATATCTGGATTTCGTTGGCCAGGTATTTTATGACCCGGAAAAAACGAAATATTCGGACAATCTCATAGTAGCATTTGTTTGGTAAATTTCGGGAATTGATTTTCATATTTCCTTTTGATTCAAATGTTTTTTTTTGTTTTTTGTGAAATTACACGATTATCATTTTCATATGTGAAAAGAAAAATGTATGAAAAGTAATCTTGTAATTTTACATGAACGAAAAGAAGAAATTGAGTGCATTTGAACGAAAATGGAGTGTGAAAATCAATTTTCTATCGGAGAAAGAAAATTCCGTGTGGTAAGACATTTGTGAGATAGAATTAGAAATGAAAACATTCGTGGAATGGTAGGGATAGCACCACTAAAAGCTCAGATGAGAGTAACGAAGAAGATACATGTACAAAAAAAAAATGAAATAACTTAACACCAGGCTGAAATTCAGCCACTAATCAAGTGCAAATTAGTAAATTGCAGGATACTAGAACATTGCTTATTTCTCTCCTGATTTTACTCATTCCTTTCTTGTATTGATTTGTAAACATTGTATCTTCCTTATATACAAAATTCTCTATATAAGTTGTATTGTGAGCAAGGGTTTTTCTACCGATTCAATTCCTCTTTAGGCTCCGTTCAGTTGCTAGGAATATTGTACAGGAAAGTTATTCTCAGGAAAAGTCAAGTAAAGTGAAGTAAAGGAAAAAGAAATCTATTTTCCTGTGAGTGTTCATTTGACAAAATTTTTTTGCAGGAAAACTAAAGTTTAGTGGTTCATTTGTCCGAAAAAAACACTTATGAGAAACTTCTTTATTTCCCATGGCTAAAAGTAACTCTGAGAACTAACATATACCGAAAAATGTATTTTATCTAACGCAAAGCCTTAGCATGAAACTTAAAAAATAAGTAGATGATAACTAAATAAACAAATGTTAAATAACTATGCTTGATTAGTTGCCGATACAAAAACTCATTGATAAACTGATGATTAGTAAGTACAAAACAAAACTGAAGACTAATGACAAGATAAATAAATACTTCCAAAAAAAATCAATTACTAATTTTTTCTATAACAATTATCTTAGAAAGCATCACAGTAGTCGAAATTATTATTACTCACGTAAATTTCAAAGTGCCTTATTAAGAACCTAATTCGTATTTTTTTTGGTATTGGTGTCATTCGTTTTTTTCTTGCCCTCCAATTATTTTGGTTCCACAATGCAGAAAACTTTCCCGCAAAATTCTATGCTTTTGGCCGAATCACTTTTGCAAGAAAGTAAATCTTGCAGGAAAACTTAAGAACATTTTTTTCACTACTTTCCTGGCAACTAAACACAACAAAAGTTATGAGAAAGTTGATTTTTCCATCTTTTCCTACACTTTCCTGACAACTGAACGGAGCCTTATGGTATCAGAGCCATAGAGCAACCCATTCCTATCTTCTTCTTCCTTATTGTTTTTCTACCCCTTTTTCTCATTTGTAATCCCCTCACCATAAGAATGTCTACAGGTTCTTCAACCACTGTTGTTAGACGTGTCACGATCCTGACCCGCCCCTTGAGGTCTTAATCATGACAAATGCCAATGATTTCTCAGTAAGGCGAAATCGCAAATCAAATATCATCTAAGCAAGCGATAATCAAAAGGGACTAAACGTAACAGCGGAAGCAAAAGACGATTTTATTGATAACGAACCAAAGTCTTACTTAGATTTTACAAACCAAAAAATAAACCTCTCAGAGCTGTGCTTACTTACAAACTCAAAAGCTAATAAACCATGTATAAAGCTAAGTATCTACAAGCATAACTTCCTTTCTACAAGTTTCCAAAAAATACAACATGTCCCAAAAGTAAACACCACGCCACCCTACGCATCGCTTCCTGAAAGGTGGAAAAGAAAATCCATAAGTCAAAGCTTATGTGAATGATTAATACTTAATTCACATGCCTTCCACGGACAATGCAAAATAATTTGATAATATTTCAAAATAAAGAATTGAAATCCATAAGCCAAATATAATGCACATTCCGCTATTCAAAATTCAAAAGCTACCGGGCGTCCCCGGTAGTGGATAAGCCACGTCTATGCACTATCCCAAAACACACACCAATCTCAAACACCCTTGCTAGCCATTAAGCCGTCCCCTAGTAAGACCAGACGTTGGGAATGCTATTAAATAGATTCGCAAAAATTTCGCAAATAGGTCCACCTTCCATTGGTATCCATGGAGTACACAATTTATAAAACATGTTCAAATAAGCTCAATAAGGAAAACAAGTTCAAAATTATGTGTTTAGGTATTAAATCACTCACATCGGCTCTACGAACCACCTGAACTTCCTAAAACGATTAGGCAATAAAAGAAATGATTAGAAGATGCTAAACAATCCTATCTTTATGAACATAAGGTCCTAAGGTAAACATATGAAGTTAGATAGCTAGCCTCAAGAAAATAATCATAGAATCTGCAGTTCCATAAACTTTAACGCAAAAACTGACTTTGTACAAGAATAACTAAGACACAATCTTCATGCATTTTTTTTAGGTCTATGAATCTAGTTTCAAAATCAGAAATCGGATCGCAATTTCATCGCCCGAGCTCAAAATTATGACCGTTTCCCCAACACGTATTTGTGCAGTCAGCACAGTCCAAAACTATGCGCTGCAAGGTCACAAATTTTTACAGAATTCAATACTTTGAATATGATTCCGAAATTTTTACCATAGATAGAAGACTCATAAAGGAACTTTCAATAAAAATCTCATAAATTTTGGAGCTAGGAACTGCCAAAAAAAAAATCCACAAAATCAGGACAGATACAAATTTCTCAAATCTGCAAATTTTCAAAAAATTTCCTCTCGTTCTTCCTACGATTTTCAACTGCAAACCCCTCCAAACTACTTCTAACTTGCATCAAAACCTCACTAATCATGTTCAAACTCATAGATATAGAAGAGCTACTACAAGAACATCAAATTCATGCACCAAAACAGGTTTTAAACACTCAATCTAAGGGATCTCAAGTTAGGTTTTTGAGTTCCTTAAGAATTCAACCCTAAAACTCAAATTTAACTTAAATTAAACATCTAAAGCATGAATTCAGTCCCAAAGATATGAAATTTAACATACAAATCATGGAATCAAGTAAAAGAAACATGTATTACCAAGTTAAATCTTCAATTCCAAGCCAAACAAAGTTTTTTCCCCAATTTTCCCCCTTTCTTCTTTCCTTCTTTTTGCTACTCGGTTCTCTCTTTTTCTCTCAATGATGAAAGATAGACAAAGGAAAGAATAGTGTAGAAGTTATCTCATTTTGTTTTATTAGGCTAACAGAAAAGTTATTAGATGCAAGTGTGACATGTGCTAACTTGTGTTCCAAATATATTTAACTAGCAAATTAGGCCAATAACTCATATAATAAGCCTAAAGCACAACACATAATTAACTTAAGTCATAATTAAAAACCAGGGGTATTACAGGACGTTACCCTTATCCTTGTCAAATTAATGTGGCAAATTTTGTCTCACTTCGCTTAACCGAAACCAATTACTTGCTCTGGAGAACACATATCCTCTCATTGATTGAAAGTCAAGATGTTTTAGGCTTTGTTGATAGAGGAGAACCAATGCCGAGTCGTTACTTACAAAATTCTATCGAGAAAGAGAAAGCTCTAAATCCTGATTTTCAGGCGTGGGTGAAGACGGACAGATTGGTGAAGGCTTGGATCACCAATACTCTATACGAGGAAGTTTTGGGGCTGGTCGTTGGTCTCATCACATCACAAGATGTATGAAACGCACTCCACACTTCATTCGCTCAGGACTCTCAAACACAGGAGTTTGAACTCAATTGTTCACTTTAAAGTTTGACTAAAGATGGTCGAACCATTTCTGAATATATTCGTTCATTCAAAACAATTTGTGATGAATTGAATGCCATTGGGAAACCTGTTTCAGATAAAAATAAAGTTTTCCAATTATTGCATGGTCTTGGACCTAAATATGATAATTTTACTACTACCATGTTGAAACCACCTATGTCGTCGTTCAATGATTTGATTCCCATGTTACACAACCACGAGTTGCATAACAAGAAGATTTTCAAGGAAGAACCAATGCATACCATGGCATTTGTGGGTCATCAGCAGAATGGTGGCGGTCCTTGATTTAATGGTGGAAGGAACAGGAGTTGGAACCAGAGAGGAACACACAAAATGGACAGTATCAGAACTTCTCCTCAAAAGGGAAAGGTTTTGTCCAAACCAGTCCACAAGTTGGACCAAGAAAACCTCATGTTACAAGTTACAACTGAATCACCCCAAGAGAAAAGTAAGCCACAGGAAAATCACCGTGGAGGAGCTATTATATGCCAAATCTGTGACAAAGGGGGGCATGATGCACTTCATTGCTCGCAGCGTTTTAATCATGCTTATCAACCTCATGAAATACTACATGACAGGTAACCATGATAAACTCATCAACCTCACTTTTTACACGGGGAAAGATTATGTGATGGTAGGTAATGGTGAGAAACTTAAGATAACACACATTGGTGATGCTCAATTACCTGCGGCTAAGCATAATGACGTATTGCTGCATGATGTGTTGCTTGTTCGAAATATAAAAAAGAACTTATTGTCAGTTTCTCAATTAACCTTTGATTTACCTTGCTACTTTGAATTCACATCTGATAGTTTTGTTGTTAAGGATCAGAAAACCAACCAAGTGATGGCAAAAGGGAATAAAAAAGGGGGCTTGTATGTGTTGGATGGAACGAAAAAGCAAGCCTTGTTTTCTGCTAGATTCCGTACTACTTCAGAAGATGTGTGGCATCAACGACTTGGGCATCCGAAAGCTAAAATCGTTAGTTATCTAAATAACAAAAATATGATCAAGGTTAATGCATGGAATGCAAACCTCATATTTGTTCTAGTTGTGAACTAAGTAAAAGTCATAAGATGTCATTTTCTCTCTCTCAAAGTTTTTCAATGGAGCCTCTTGTTAAAGTGCACTGTGACTTGTGGGGACCTGCCCCAGTCCGATCTGTTCAACATTTTCGTTACTTTGTTCTCTTTGCTGATGAATTTTCTCGGTATGCATGGCTGTATCCGTTAAGGAGAAAATCAGATTTTTTCCAATACTTTCTCTTGTTTCAAAAAATGGTAGAACGTCCATTTGAGAAAAAATCAAAAATTTTCAATCAGACAACGAAGAAGAATTTCAAAAGTTCGAGTTTCTCATGCATTTATCAGAAAATGGCATACTGCACCAGATGTCATGTCCAAAGACTCCAGAACAGAATGGTGTAGTTGAGCGAACACATCGACATGTGGTGGAGCATGGTTTGGCATTGCTTTTTCATGCCAATGTCCCGAAGAAATATTGGGTTGATGCTTTCATGACTTCGGTATTTCTCATTAATCGAATACCATCAGAAAAATTAAAGATGAAATCACTTTTCTCACTTTTGTTTAATAAAGAACTAGATTACTCCAGCTTGCGAGTATTTGGCGGTAGATGTTTTCCTTATCTTCGAGAATATGCAAAGAACAAGTTTGAACCCAAATCCCTGCCTTGTGTTTTCCTTGGTTACAGCGAAAAACACAAAGGATACAGGTGCTTATATACTCCAACAGGTCGGATTTTTATATCTCGACATATGGTTTTTCATGAGATTTTGTTTCCCTTCAAGAAACCTGCTGATTTGTTTGTTGCAGCCGCAGATGAAGGTGATCTTGCCACATTTACTGATTGGGTACAAGCTACACAAAATGATTTTGTCATTTCTTGTGGTCATGAACCGTTCACAAGAACCCAAATGATGTCCCCTGATCCAAGAAATCTTGATTCTAATTTAATCAGTCTCAATCCTTTAGCTTTGCAATCTGAACCCATCCTAGACCCACCTGCTCTAGAAGCTGAACAAAATCCAAATATATTTACATCTCCTCCTCCATGTCATGATCAATCTGAGTATGAGATTGAACCAGATAGCATTGTGCCTAACATATCTGAAGACACCATCCACTCATCACCTCAAACCTCAAATTTCAGTATTGACCCAACATCAGTCATAAACCCTTTACCAACCCCTTCAACCAATCCACACCAAATGATAACAAAAGCCAAAAACCAAATCTTTAAACCAAACCCCAAGTATGCTCTTCTTACCCACATCAAGTCTGATGTTCCCTTAGAACCAAAAAATATTCGGTCAGCTCTAAATCATTCTGATTGGTATGCAACCATGAAGGAAGAATTAGATGCCCTTACTGAAAATGATACCTGGGATTTAGTTCCACTAACATTTGATATGAATGTGATTGGTTCTCATTGGGTATTCAAGACTAAGCTAAAGTCTGATGGAAGTTTGGAAAGATTAAAGGCGCGCCTTGTTGCTAAAGGATACAATCAAAAAGAAGGGATTGATTTTTTGGAAACTTTCAGTCCAGTGGTGAAACCAGGAAGTATTCGAACTGTGCTTGATTTTTTGGAAACTTTCAGTCCAGTGGTGAAACCTAGAAGTATTCGAACTGTGCTTACTGTTGCAACCGTGAAAAGCTGGCACATTCGGCAATTAGACATGAAGAATGCCTTTTTACATGGCGACCTTCCGATTCCTGTGTACATGGAACAACCACCTGGGTTCGTCAACCTCTCCAAACCGTCCCATGTTTGTCTCTTGAAACGTTCCTTGTATGGTCTAAAGCAAGCATCACGTGCTTGATTTGATAAATTTAGCTCCTTTTTGTTGAGCCTTGGTTTTTGTTGCAGCATGGCAGACCCATCGTTGTTTGTGAGCAAATCCAATTTTGGGGTACTAATACTTTTGCTTTATGTTGATGATATCATTGTTACAGGTGACTCAACTTCTCAAATTGAGTCTCTTGTTGAGATTTTGAGTGGCAAATTCGCAATGAAAGACCTTGGACCTCTTCATTATTTTCTTGGGATTGAAGTCCACCACACATCAAAGTAAGTATGCTCGTGATCTACTAGAGCGCGCCAATATGGCTTCTTGTAAACCAATCTGTACACCCATGGTTTCAAAGGTTTCATCACAACATGGTCTCACTAATCCTTTTCATGATCCAACACATTTTCGAAGTCTAGCAGGAGCTCTTCAATACCTCACGATGACTAGACCGGACCTTTCATTCTCTGTTAATATGATATGTCAACATATGAAACAGCCATCCATTGCTCACTTTCAAGCCATGAAGAGAGTTCTTAGATATGTTAAAGGGACGATTGGATATGGCCTTAAAATCCTCAAAAATAGTCCCCTTGAATTGTATGCCTTTTCTGACTCGGATTGGGCAGGGTGTCCATCAACACGATGCTCTACTACTGGTTTTTGCACAGTTTTGGGGGCTAATTGCTTATCCTGAGTGCTAAAAAACAAGCAACGGTTGCTCGATTTAGTATAGAGGCCGAATATCGGGCTATGGCTTCCACTGCAGCTGAGTTAACTTGGATTTCTTTTATCTTACGAGATCTCGGAGTATCTGTATCTCAACCTGCAACTTTATTTTGCGACAACATCAGCGCCTTACACATGACCATTAATCCCATTTTCCATGCACGAACAAAGCATATCGAACTGGATTATCACTTTGTTCGTTAGAAAGTTGCCCTCGGTTCACTTGGTACTCAATATGTATCTTCCAAGAATCAGTTGGCTGACATTTTCACCAAGCCCCTGCCCCGAGCTTCGTTTCATGATTTGCGGATCAAACTTGGTTTGTAGCCTTTTCCCCCACCAAGCGTGAGGGAGCCTAATGAAGAAAATACATGCTTAGAAAAGAAAGGAAATAACTTAACACCAGGCTGAAATTCAACCACTAATCAAGTGCAAATTGGTAAACTGCAGGATACTAGCACATTGCTTATTTCTCTCTTGATTTTACTCCTTCCTTTCTTGTATTGATTTGTAAACATCGTATCTTCCTTGTATACATAATTTTCTATATAAGTTGAATTGTGAGCAAGGGTTTTTCTACTGATTCAATTCGTCTTTAGAGAGAACATAAACTAAGGTAGTTTGGTCATGTCTATCGTAGACCCGTTGATGCAGTAATTAGGAGGAGTTATATGCTTACGGTAGGTGATAACACTAAGGGGAGAGGTCGAGCGAAATTAACCTTAGAAGCGGTAGTGCGTAAGGATCTAGGTTCACTTGATATTATGGAACACGAAATCCTCGACAGATCTAAATAGAAAAAACAGATTCATATGACCAATCCCAATTGAATGGGACTTAAGGCTTGGTTTGGTTTATAAGGAAAATTCCATGTGTAAAATGCTGGAAAATATTTACACATCTAAAGAAGAAACCTAATTTCTTTTCTTTTCTTTTTATCCACCAAAATGCCTCTCGGGCACCTAATTTCTTTCCTTCATCAAGAGAAAAACACATGCTGCAGAGCAGACAAAACAAAATCGGCACAAAGGTCATTTGCGTTGGCATTATCGACGTGTATTTAGCTTGTTTTTCTTCCCAAAGATGATCCCTTCGTCGAGCTCTACAATCTAAACGATCTAATCACATTTCCGAACTCAAACAATTACTTATCTTTTCAAATGTATAATGTTTTTTCAATACAATATGAACTTTATTAGATAGAATTTATTTTCTAAGATAATAAAATCTATTACTATCAATTAAAAATAAGTATAATTGAAAAAGGACACATGCCCCAAAAATTGGGGAAAATTAGAGACAGAAGTATGTTTGCAATTCTTAGGCTTTGTTTCTTTAAGATTCCTGTTAGTAGGAGTATTTTTTAAGGTTTCGTTTCAGAATATCTTCTTAAAAAATAAGTATTTATTTTATATTTTTAAATTCAAAAATAATGTAAATGAAAAATAATTTTTAATTTTTTTGTACTGTATTAAAGATCTCAGTATCTATCAAATAAAATTCATATTGATAGAAAAATTATTTGCGTAAACATTTGATTTTTAAGCTTAAAATTATCTTCTTAAAAAATAAATATTTATTTATCGTTTCGGAACAGAGCCTTAAGTATTTTATTATTTTACAAAACATGTCATTCATTCATGATGAATGTCGTGGGACCGGAACTCTTGGATTGCACTGTGAAAGTCGTGATTTGTGACCGCAGAGAATACCTTCCCCCATTTCGAAATCCGCGCGCACCGCGGGTCATTTTTTCCCCACGGAAAGTCAGAGAGAGAACAAAACAAAGCACCGACCTCTTATACACTTCAGGAATCTTCACGTAATTCCATTCTTCAAGTGAGAGAAATCTGTATGTATATATGTACATGTATGTATAGACAGAGAGAGAGAGAGAGAGAGAGGGTGCGTGATTAATTATTGCGGAGAGAGATGGGTGAGAGGCCGAGGGCGATGGATATATCGACGATCACGGCGCCGTCGATGTTCCCGGGGTTTCGATTCTCGCCGACGGACGAGGAATTGATATCGTATTACCTGAAGAAGAAGCTCGAAGGCTCTGACAAGTGCGTCGAGGTTATTCCCGAGGTCGAGATCTGTAAATACGAGCCTTGGGACCTACCAGGTTAGTCTGGTTAGATTTTTCGTTCTTTTTCTCCGGTGTTGCTATATGTACCGACCATGGGGAGGGAAAACGCACCGACGGCCGCCGGCGGGCCGTCTCCGGCCACCGGCGGGCCGTCTCCGGCCACCGGACGGCCGATCCGAGCCGTTCAAAAATTTTAAAAAAAAAGACCGATGGGGCCTATGCGGGAATCAATGGCATCCGAGGTGTGTAGGGTGCTTGATCAAAGCATCTTTTTTCGTGTATATATGTGTATAACAGCTGATCCGAGCCGTTCAAAAATTCTATAAAAAAAAAACCGATGGGGCCAGCGTGGGAAACAATGACATCCGAGGTGTGTAGGGTGCTTGATCAAAGCATCATTTTTTCATTTTTTTTTTAGAATTTTTGAACGGCTCGGATCGGCCGTCCGGTGGCCGGAGACGGCCCGCCGGCGGCCGTCGATACGTTTTCCCTCCCCCAATGGTCGGTACTCATAGATTTTTCACTCGTTCTTTCTTTTTGTTGAGGTTTCTCTTTCCAAAATGCTTCGTTATGCCGTTGACATTGAATTTTATTATTTCCACCGTCTCAATTTACTTGTTACAGTTTTATTCTAATTGAACTAAAAAACAAACTAGTTATATCTTTAAATAATAATGAATTTTATATATAATATGCATCTTGTTTGATAAATCTCAATTTATTTTATACTCCTTCCGTCCCAAATTCTTTGTCCGGTCTGTAAAATAGAGTGTTAAAAATAATTCAATTTTTTGAAGAAAAAATTCAAACTTTTTTCACAGATTAAAAATACTCATTGATATCTAGTAAGTTGTTGAAAAACTTTTGATTTTTTCTTACAAAAATTATATTATTTTAACATTCCGTTTTGCAGACCGAACAAAGAATTTGGGACGGAGGGAGTAATTCAATGTTTTCGAATCACTTAAAACATTATAAATTAGAAGATATAATTAATTGAAAAGTAACGCGAAATTCCAAAAAATGACAAGTAAATTGGGACGGAGGGAGTATTTTTTTACGACCAGTTTATCCGAAAGCATAATCAATGTTGGCCAAATGGTCTTGGGGTCAATGGGGTGACACTTAGTGTTTACTTCATCATCCTAACATTTCAGCTTCGATTTTCTTTACCACCAATTCTGAGAGCCACCTCATCCCATGCGTAACCACATGAAACAGCTGTGAGAAGGGTTATAAGAATTAGTCCAAAGTGCGTGTAAGCTGGCCGAAACACCTTTATTACAAAAAAAAAAATTAGTGTGTGTGTGTATATATATATTATAAAGCTCGTGTTTTTCGGCTTGACCCCATAACCGAAAGGGACGTGTCCTTCTCGGCTGTCAATAAGCAAATAAAAAGACCCAAAAAAAAAAAAAAAAAAACCCCACTCCGGTGCACAGTTTATACTTTACAATACCCTTTCACAAACCCTTTATACACTTTTCATTTATTTCATTACACTTTTTAAATATTAACAACAACCCAATCGACTGTCTTAAGCATTTTCCTTGTCTTAAATCTATTAACTTGCAGTACATATACGAAATTTCATAAATAAGTACACATCGTGCGATGAAAAAACATAAAAATACATAAGGTTTTGCAATTGTTCTCGATGAAATTTTACATTTTGAAACTAGCGCGTAGATCTACTACCATTTGTTTTGGAGAAGATTGTGGCAAATAGATTGTGGGTTGTAGACATATTCTTTTCTTTTTGAACATGTAGAGTCAATTGTCGTTTATAATTCAGAAAGAAACGAGAGAGCATGATAGCGATATCAATAGATCATTCTTTTCTTTCTCTCTCTTTTTTTAAAAAAAAATTATGTCATTCGGAATATGTACCTTGTTTGGTCTAATGTATTAGGTGTCCAACTATAAATTATTTGAATTGATGTTTGTTCACATATAGGATTGAGCGTTCAAATACATCCTAAAATAATATTACTAGTAAAATTCAAAAAAAATTAATATTTTAGGATGTTCACTTGAACACCCAACTCAAAGGTTGGAGCGGGCTGTGTGTTTTTCATGGTGTTGTAATCTATTACATGACCTCTTGAATGAAAATAGGGAGTACTAGGATTTTAGGTCAGTAAAATCTTTTTGTTTTCCATAGAGAGGAGTCCTAACAGCAACAAATTTACATACTACGATAAATAATTGGTCAAATAAATGCCCTGTGCATCTATACATAGGTATTTCAGAGTGTACAATCTTTTTGTCAGTCTCGAACAAAGATCGTGTTTCTTAACAATCTAGGCATTGAGTTATGAATGTCTATCTTTTAGGATTGGTGTCTTAGTGCCCGAGCCCCTTAGCTAGCCAGCTAGTTGGACAATGATTATTAAGTGGTGCCCCAAAGCAACAAATCTTCATATTATGATAACCAGTTGACAACAATTTTTGTGCAAGTATATGTTGACACTTCTATTGTATTGTTTTTTGGGCAGAAGGTTCATTAAAGCAAGCACATACATAATGATACATTTACTTGATTGTGAACTTTTGTAGCACATATCATTATATCAATCTCGACTTCTGATTCACATGCTTCATTTTAATAAACTGGTGTTGTAAGATTGATTTCGATGTTTATGGTTTGCCAGCCAAATCTGTTTTTCACTCAGAGAATGAGTGGTTCTTCTTTTCTTCTCGTGGGAGAAAGTACCCCCATGGCTCACAAAACAAGAGGGCAACGGAATCTGGGTACTGGAAAGCTACTGGGAAAGAACGCAATGTGAAGTCAGGTTCTAATGCGATCGGCACAAAAAGAACTTTGGTGTTCCATACAGGTCGAGCACCAAAAGGGGAGCGGACAGAATGGATCATGCATGAGTATTGTATGAGTGGAAATTCTCAGGTGATTATGTTTTACTTCTGGATATACTGATTCTTAGCTGACTTGAATTATTTTATGAAGTGCAAGTCTTCTGGAAGCTTGTCTTGATGCTGTTAATATCCTTAAGCTGATAGTTTGCTACCAACGTGATTGGCTACTGCTGTCCGTTGGGCATCATGTTTAGTCATTTTAGTTTTCTCTTTCTTAACATTATGGCAGTGACCATTTTTTAGCTATCAAAGTTTTCGTCGACATCATCGTATGTTCTTTCTTAACATGGCTGCACTTGCTTACGAAAATTGAATGACGGATGTTTAAGTTATTTTACGAAGTCTGGCCTTGTGTATTGGTAGGATTCTATGGTTGTTTGTCGAATTCGAAAGAACCCCGATTTCCGATTGAATGAGAGTCCAAGGCAAGATTCTTCAAATCAAAGGCAGTTATCACCTGAGAACAGTAGTGATGTTACACTGTCTGAAGTTGGCGTTGAACAATTAGACTTATTGGAAAAAGCCAAGGCAGTTGAAAGTTGTTCAAAAGAGTGCAGCGGCAGTTATGATTCTCATTCAGTTGAGCAACAAAATGATCCGGGTTCTGAATCTGATTGGGAACTAGCAAATGAGTTCTCTCACCTTGGTTCCTCCAGCCACCAGGTTGGTTACTTTTTCTTCTTGTTTTGTTCTTTTAGACGTAACTTAGAGTCTTAGACGTTGGGGAATCCAACTTTTAATGTAATAGCTTCTTTGTAACCTGTCATAGCCTGTTCACCGGATTCCATGCTATGTTAAATGTGCAAAGTACCCATGTTGGATACCCGATTCTTGGATACACTGGATAAAGGGTCCGGGATTCCAATATATCTAGCTGGACACTTCTGCACAAAATGCCCTAAGACACCTTGTAAACACCACTTATTCAAGAAAATAGACAGCATATGCCCAACAACATGACAATATTGGGTTGTCTATGAATCCTTAAAACGAAAATTAGACGAGCCCGCCATTTTGACACATACACCCCACCTGAATTTCAACAATCTACCAGCTTTCATTTCGCCAGCTATGTGCAATTTTGAAATGCACATAGCTTTTACTAAGGGCACCATTTGCCTCAACTTTTGCTTTGATACCATAAATAGTAATGGCTCTTGAGTTATTTTGTTCTTTAAATAGCAGGGCTTGGATGACGACGATTGTTTTGCTGAGATACTGAAAGATGATATTATCGACCTTGGAAAACCTATACTGCCTCCAACTCCTGATATCTTACCAATAGGTGCAGAGAAAACCCAGAACGAGAAGTGGCTTCAGCAGCCAACACAATCAAACCCATTACATGTCCTTCCTCTCAAAGGCAAAGCAAACCGAAGAATCAGATTGGGGCAGCAAAAACAAGAAAACTACCATGTTGAGCCGGAGGTTGAAGCAAGCAATGGCTACTCTGTTGAGGAGTTTCTCCGTCCAAACTCAGAGCAACCGCCAAGCTGTTTGTTGGGCTTAGTTTTAAACCGAAGAGTTGATCGTCATTGTCTGTCTGCAGTCTTCGCCGCCATACTAACCTTGTTGGTCTGTCTGTGTCTTTATTGGGGGTACCGTCGCGAGTCAAGAAGTTCAAATATGCTTGCTTATTATGAGAAGAAGCCAATGTGAATAGTATGGTCGTCATCTGTCTGCAGTCTTCGCCTCCATACTAACCTTGTTGGTCTGTTTGTGTCTTTGTTGGGGGTACCGTCGCGAGTCAAGAAGTTTAAATATGCTTACTTATTATGAGAAGCAGCCAATGTGAATAGTAGGGGGGCTTGTTTCTCAGAACATTGTACATATTGATGGTGAATAAGAAGGTGTTGATATATCATTCTTAGGATTTTTACTGAAGGGATTCAAGTCAGATTTGTGGGTGTACAAACTAGTCATTCTTATGTGTGCGCGCGCGCGCGTGCCAATGTGGCAAATTTGGTCAACCTATTGGATGGAAGTTGAGTTGGCGGCCAAGCTGCAAAATAGTTGTATCGGATTAGAGTCTAAGACTGATGAAATTGGGCAATACAAACATTAAAGTACTACCAAGTAGGCAAGTATGGTAGTAATGATTTTAGCTGTACAAACTTTACGTACAAAAGAAACTGTATTTCACCCGATCAGTTTTTGAGTTTAACTTTGAGATAACTTATTGGAAACAGTGCCAAGAGAGAGAAAGCCGGTCTTTTCTCACCTCTTATTTGAAAAATTATTCAAGCTCTCGGCTATTGTCACGTGGTGGTCAAGTCTCTTATTCATCACACATTGAGATTGGAGAAGGGGGCACTCAATAATTACTCCTCTTGTTTAGCTATTTTTTGAACTTTCAAGATGTCAAAGTAGAAAATAACTTCCCTTTTTCAAGAAAATGAAAAATCTGCTAAACAAAGCTTAGCAACACTAACACCAAGTGATTATTACTTGCTGGAGCACCGCACAACAACTTTTTTCTCCATCACGTATTAGTTCGGGTGACACCACCAAATGAGAAGTATGTGAGTCACACTTAAATTTGAAATTTGGCAACTTTTTGAGGCCAGGCTGCAAGAGAAAAATCTCTTGTGAATCTTCTAGTTCTGGCATGGATAATTTGTCATCGAACCAAAAGAAAAGGTGTGTGATTCACACATATGGTGGAAAAGACCATTAAAGCACCATGTGACAGTGCTTTGGAAGAGAATAATAATTATTCGCTATCATTTTTAATTGAAATCGTCGCATGAAATAAAATGATCCTTCTTTTTGTACTAAGTGAAAAAAGGGAAATGATTTTCACATCCCTTTTACAATTCACACTTTTTTTTTTAATTTTTTTTTAACCACATGGATTTACCATGTTGCTCTTAGATGTGTTTTATTAAAGGAACAATATGGTAAATTCAAGTGGATATGGACAAAATAAAAATGTGTGAATTGTAGTAGTAAAAAGGGAATGTGAATTACTACTATCATTTTCCATTATCTTAGGAAAAGAGAAGGAAAATGAGAGGATAATGGAAGGAAAAATTATTATTTACTAAATTTAAAATTTTTATTTTATTCTCTCTTCCTCCTCTACCCAAAGAATGAAAGGAAAATTTAAAATTTACCTTTCTTTACCTTGAGTTCCAGAGAGAGAGAGAGAGAGAGAGAGAGTAATTCTTCGTGAGCAACCTTTGTCTACGGAGGTCTACCATGTAACTTTTGTCTCTCTCCTTCGCTCTGTAATATCCACCTTTCGTCCATTTACGCCACTACTCTCCCTCCTAAAATTGGTCCTTATCAACTCCGCAACCATCTACCACTTTCGAAGCCCTAAACACAGAGAGACTCCTTCCGAGTTCCGATTAGGGTTCTGTTCTGTTCATCAAAGTCGCACACCGCCAAAACCCAAAGCAAAGAAGTTGTGCCTTGGACGCGTGATTGATCAGATGCTGTTCGCCTCGAGTTTGGATCTATAATTCTCTCGAATTTCGACCTCCTTTTGGGTAAATTCATATTCTCGCCATTTTTGTTTACTTCAATTCATTTCCAGAGCTAGCAAACAGAGCATGTAGCAGTGATTTAAAAAGCGAGCGCCTTGTGCGCCAGGGCGCAGAGACGAGGCGAGGCAAAGGGTCTGCGCCTCAAGTGGTAGAGCTTAGGCGCAAATAGCAAACGCGAAGCATCGGCGCCAAAGCGCGCGCCTATGCGCGGCGCTTAGAGGCGATGAGGCGCATGCTTTTGATTTCCCATCTATGGCATGTAGGGTTTCATACTCGTATTCGTCTGTTTCAAAGGCTCCGTTTAGTGAAATTGTTAATTTTCTACTTTCTGTTTACATAAAGAATTGGAATTTCGTTGCAAAAATAACAAAACAAGTGAACCCACTTTTTTTTGGGTTCAAAATTTGGAAAATATAAATCTTTAGGGTTTCGGTTGTGTGTGAATTGTACTTTGTGGCGCTGTAAGGAAGTTGAGTCGTGAAGTGTGTAGGGCTGCAACCGAAACGAATTAAGCCGAACGTTAGAATGTCTAGGTTCGTTCATTTAGTTTAAACGAACTCGAGCCGAACTAGAACTCAGTGAAAATTTGATGAGCCGAGTTTGCTTAGGTGTGAGTCGAACTTGAGCTTGTTCATGAGCCTTAACAAACAACACAAGTGAACCCACTTTTTTTTTGTTCAAAATTTGGAAAATTTAAAATCTTTAGGGTTTTGGTTGTGTGTGAAATGTACTGTGGCGCTGTGAGGAATTTGAGTGGTTAAGTGTGAAATGTGGTTAGTGTACATTCTTTGATTTTTGTGATTTTTTTGGCCAGGTGTTGTGAGAGGAAACTGTAAAGATGTCGAGGCCGATGTTGCTTGTTTTTCTGTTGATTATACTGATAATTACCTCCCAATTTGAGTGGAAGCAACCGCTTGTGAGTGATATTGAGGCGAGTCCTAGTGTTTCTCAGAAGCAACAACAAATTTCCAGTAGGGAAGAAGCTGTTAAAGAGAAGGTGATTAGATCTTCATTCTCGTATTAGTTTCACTTGGTTGACTTGAAAATGCATCGAATGCTTTTTAATCGATTTTTCGGGTTTGCCGTAGTTTGGCATGTCGAACCGTGGAAGCCCAACTTTGAAAACAAATGTGTTATCTTGTAAAGGACTAAAAATTTAACGGAGGCCATGAAAACCCAAGTCATGGCATTTTGGATCATGCTAAATATGAAGCTCATTAATGGGGCTTGAAAATTGTATAATTTGTATTATATGTTTGATCACTTTTTCAGCCATGCTACACGGACTCAAGTATGAGTATCGGGTGCATGTCCAAGTGTCTAACCATCCTAAACTGTAATTTGGAGATATTGGAAATGCGCCCCAAAAGTAGGGGTGTATAGGGAAAGATCCTGAATACTTATTTCCATCATCTATTGTACTGAATACTGATGTTATAGATTACTCTAAATATCCTTGAAATCAATGGGTTTAGAAGGATATTTCCTTTTTCTGTCCATGTGGAACATTAAAAATCTTTATTGTCTAGCGAATCCAAGAATCTTTTTTCAAGTATCAGAAAACAGAGGATCGAGTTCCTAAATTGGATATGGGTGTTGGACATGTATCACACACCCTTACATAAGCGTCCACAACATGGAGTACTTAACGTATATTTTGAACAGTCCATGTAACATGGTTGGTCAGCACTCAGCATTGTCACTGATTGGCTGCTGATTTCATAATGCAACCCCTTAGGCAATTTTTTCCAACCAATTTGATGTATGTTTTTGTTATGTGAAAGTGTCATGAATCAGAGATGTACTTTCTATATCACTTGTCTTCGGAATCTGTTGTAGTATTATCCTTTGCAGGAAATATATGGTGCTAAACTGCTAATGATTCTAGTTCATACTACTTTAATAAGGCTTCAAGGAAGCATCAGAGTGGTGCAATGCTACAACGTGCTGCAATTTCCAAAGACTAGGAATTCGAAGCTTTGCAGATGTTCAGTGTCAACTCCAAAGAACAAATCCAAACTAGTACCCCTGCAAATGGGATAAGATTTTGTAGAATACAGAGGAAAAAAAATGTTATGGGATGAGTTTTGACACGCTGTGGCATTTTCGGCAGACCTCCTATGCAGTCTCTTAAGAAGCTCACGCCTCATTTACAATAATCATGTTCTTGTTTTCTGTGGGTCACCAGCCAGTGAAATGGCTTTGTAGGATATACACATAATCTCTTCAAGTGATGATCCTTGTTAAGTCTTTTCGAAAGCAATATTAAGCCTTTGGTATTGTCTATAGGCCCACCACTACAACATTACAAGCCCAAAGACACTTAGTCCTTCACTATTTAGCACCTGTTTTATAGCATTAATCCTTTTGTAATACTTGTGCCAAGGGATATCTTTCCCCCACTCTGACCCCTGCGTCTTTTATTTTTTCCATCACTTTTCATTCCCTTTTGTTTAATGGTAATAGTCCTTGGATTTGTTGTTTTGAATAGTTGAAGGACCCTTCCTTAGTTTTCCCTTGTTTTCTTTCTACAATACTCCGTCCATTTCATTTTGTTTATCCATTTTCCACATCGTGCCTTGAACTCAGATTAATAGATAAAGTGTTATCATGAATGTTTTTTCAAATTTCTTACCACAATTAAAGGAACTAATTTAGATCTTTTGATTGGTTGTATAAATTTGGTAAACTTATTCATGAGAAATATAGTATTGGTTGATCCGATCAAAGGCACAACTCTCATAGATGGACAAATATAATGGATCGGAGGGTGTACTCCTTTAGATGGTATCTTTTGGAACTAAACTTGCGACTTAAGATTTTTGGGATAGTTCTTTCTGAATATCTGCATCTTCAAGTAATTCAATAGGGTCATCTTTGGAAAAAAAAGAAGTAATTCAATCGGGTAGATTAAAAAATTTTAGCCCCTTATCGCTGTTGAGGAAAAATCGGATTATTAATTGGATGGACCATCCTTGGGTTTATGAAAACTATAGAAATCTCTGTTATTGTTGTTTGCGGTTTCAGAATAATACTAGGAGCACCATGGTCACCTCATGTAATGGACTTAAAACGGTCCTGTTAATCCTCCATCCTGCAGTCCCATCAGGATCATAGCTGCTACATGAAGTTATACCTCTCAGCAGCTCTAGCAGTCAGCAGTAGCCAATTTCGTCACAGAGTATCTCAGTTGTAGATTTGGTATCCTACATGCCATACCCTTGGAAGTGACACATCACAATTCCATGCATTACTACCCTTAAGAACATATTCAAGCAGTACTTTACTTGGAATTCTGTGGGTAATTGTCTAAAAGATATGGTAGACCAATTGCCTCTACTGCTTTGGGATTACACACATCAAAAAAGAGGCCAAACCAGGTAGACCATTTGTCAGCACACGTTCAGTGGGCTAATAGTTATCTTTTGAAGTTTGCTTGGGGTTGAACAGAAACTTAAAAGAAGCGTGGAAGTGATGCTTCTTGCATAATAAATCCATAGAGTGCAGTAAGTTTCAAGGTATGGGAGGTTGGAGTCCACCCCTAGTTATATTGTGAGCCTCAAGTCACGTCGACAATCCCTAAGCATGTACGTAGAATTTTTATTTTGAGGGATAGAATGGTTTTTGAAACTGATACAAAAGCATGCTATCCGAAAAAAATGGGAGGAGTCGTAAACAAGCATGTTTTTTTCGGGTGCAGGTCAAACAGGAGAGAATTTATTTTTCTAACTGATAATACATATGTGATGTCAATGCTGATAGAAGTTGGTAGTTTTTAACTTTTTATTCTGCTTGGGTATGTGAAATAGAACCTTTAATTTAATTTTCATCGTGGCTTTCTTTTGTGCTTTGTAAGATATATTGCATTTTGGTGGATATGCAGATCATCTTATCACAAGAAAAGAACATTCAGAGACTCACCGAGCTTGTCCGGAGTCTTCGGGAACAATTGCTTCAATGCCGGCGCAATAACGAGACAGCAAAAGGCAGCGTAAGCACTTTGACTGAACATATTATCGAGCTTGAACGGCAACAGATTCTGGAGGACTAGAAGGGACTGCAAAAATTCCCTTACCATTCTTTATGGTATGTTCCCAGTAGTATATGACTATCGGTTTCTCTGCCTTTGTTTGTATTTGCAGCTTATACGTTCAAGTTTCACGATTTCCTGTTAATTGTAACTACTCACGGTATCAAAAGACCAGTACTCCCTGTCAGTGGCCATGTATGTATGATTCACAGTTTCCAGTGGAAATCCTACCAAATTGCCTCAATGGTCTCTCTCTCTCTCTCTCTCTCTCTCTCTCTCTCCACACACACACACAAGTGCAGCTGCAAGGAAATACTGGAACATTGACAAGCTGCATGGTCCATGTTGGGGTGTGATACTTTTGATCCAATTACGAGCGTCAGTGAAATAGTTATGAAAATTCTCCATCCTCTTAATAAAAAAGTTTGAAAGCATTTTTTGTTTTCTTTGCCGTTCGCAAAGGTCAGAAATCCGAGATTATGAACTAGCACGATGGCAATTGATATTCATTCAAGCGCTGCAACGCCAATTGTAATCACCCTATTGAAAAAATTGGAGAACAGTTACGGCTATTGACCGAATACACCTCTCGGTAACTTTGTTTTGAGACTCTACTCGTCGACTCTCAAACTTTGTTGTCAGCGGGATGGACGACTCTAATGGCGCAATCTCACCGTTAACCAAAGTCCTCTTCCTACTAAGGAACCTTTTAGGGCAAATTTCACTAACCTCCTCTGAGGTTTTTGCCACAATCACGAACCTCCCCTGAGATTTCTGAAATATAATTGCCATCCTCCTACTTTTTTTGACATTACCAAGACTCCCCCTTCTGTTAACTTGTTCACAAATGGTGTTAGCTTTTGTGAAAAAATTACAAAGATAACCTTGCCATTCCATCTCTTTGTTGTGTAAACCCAGCAAGAATCCTAATACCATTATACCAATGTGCATCACATAACTTGTTCAACGGTGTTAGCTTTTGTGGAAAAATTACAAAGATAACCTTGCCATTCCATAACCCAGCAAGAATCCTAATACCATTATACCAATGTGCATCACAGGCCCAATTTGGACATGGCTTGACTCATGGTCCCCCAACCACCCCCGGTCTGTTCTTCTAAGGATAAGAACAATGGAAAAATTTTGCTCAAGCACATCAAATTATTATGTTGTAATCAGTAATTTAAAGTCACTAATAACTAGCAAAAACAATTTCAGCTGCTAATGTTGGATTAACTTAGGCCTAGTTTAAAAAAAAAAAAGAAGAAGCTTTTTTTGTCCTTATTCAAAATTTTATCGTATTTTTTTAGTTTTGCATCAATTTTTTTTGTAGATTATTATTTCATCTCAACGAGAGCAATCCAAAAACTAAAAATTATGACTTTTAGTCAATTTATTTTAGCAATATCCAAGATTTACACTTTTAGAGCATCCCCATTGGGGATGTATTTTAGAAGGGGATGGATAGTTATTTTAGATGTAAAAAGTGGTTAAAAGTTAGTTGGATGTAAAATAGAACCCACCCCTATCCAATGGTGAGATGTAAAAAAAGGATGGATAATTAATTAACTTTCCCTCCTCCTTAATTTTCCGTAACTTTCTTAACCCTTATTCAAGTACTACTTCCGTTGAAAAATAATTTTGGTATCCGATAATCAAGGACTTAAAAAAATATATATATTCCGAAAAAAAAAAATACTTTCGTCCTTTTTTTTTACTTCTCATCCACTTGATAGAAGCATCCGATCGTACATCGCCTCCTGTGAATTCAGTATATATTTTTGCATTACAAATTACTTCATCTTGATCGGAGTTGAACGATTTCCCTCTCGCACTACGACTTCCTTCTGCCATAATTGATACACTTTATTTTTTTTTGGAGGGTGCGTGTGGAGAATGAAGAAAATTTTTGTTGTCTAAAATTCTATTAACACACATTTATAAGCAAGGAAAAAAAAATGACCGTTGCAATTTTTTTCATCCGTTGGGTCACCACCAACGGTCAGATCCTAATTAACAAAAAAAAAAAAAAAACCAACGGTCGGATTTTGTGAGATTCCAACACCCAAAACCAACCCAACTTTACTCTTTCTCATCTCTCTCATCTGTTCTTTCTCTCGTCTCTCTACGAACACAGACACCGGCCCCCTCCCTCTCAAACCAGATGAACCCTCTCTCTCTCTCTCTCTCTCTCTCTGTGCTGCAGCAGACCCTCCCTCCCCCCCTCCTCTCTCTCTCTCTCTCTCTCTCTCTCTGGTTTTGTAGAACCCAACCCTTCTCTCCCTTTCTCTGAACCGAAGGGAAATCACAGCCGGAAGGGCACGGCCGGCGAGAGTTTCAGAAGGGCGCGCCGGCGGCATGCATCTGCGCCGTCCATGGATCGTCAAGAATCGGGGTAGGAGACGGTCATCTCGGATTCCGGCGTGTTCTACCAGATTCCGGCGTGTTCTTCCAATTTCCAACGACTTTCCGACGAAATCAGGTAAGAGCATCGCCAATGGGGATGTAAAATAGAAGAGGTTGTATAGTTATTTTAGATGAAAAAAGTGGTTAAAAGTTGGTTAGATGTAAAATAGAACCTATGCCTATCCAATGGTGAGATGTAAAAAAAAGATGGATAATTAACAAACTTTCAATCCTCCTTAATTTTCCTCAACTTTCTTAATCCTAATTTAAGTACTACTTCCGTTGAAAAATAATTTTGGTATCGGGTAATCGAGAACTTAAAAAAAAAAAAAATTCGGAAAAAAAAAAAATACTTCCGTCCCATATTTTTGTTTTTACTTCTCATCCACTTCAGTTACACAATTTACTTCGTCCATTTACTCCCATCAATTCTCAACCACGTCATTTAATTGATCCATTTACTCCCCACTCTCAACTACACCATTTACTATAGTCATTTACTCATATCTACTCTCAACTACATCATTTACTGTCATCTACTCTTACCTACATCATTTACTCTCATCTACTCTCACCTACACCATTTACTTCAGTCATTTATTCTTATCTACTCTCAACTACACCATTTACTTACCATCTATATATACTATCCTCCCCATTATTCATTCTCACACTCAAATCTATATACAGTCTCCTCTTTCCAAAAAAATCATCATGAGCAATTTAACCCACAGAATATTACTGGGAGAATTTGACGGATCTTCCTCCGATGATGATGAGATTGCAATGGCGCAATTGATCATGGCCAGGCAATACCAAAAATTTCAAAGAAGACGCCAACAAAGAGGTCATGTTGGTTCTACAAGCGGTCGAGCCTGGATCCCCCGTGACAGAGTTGCTGCTGACCAACGACTCAATGATGATTACTTTTGTGAGTATCCGCTCTACGACGAAAAGTTGTTTCAGCAACGTTTTCGAATGAGTCGACCCTTATTTCACAAGATCTTGGGCAAACTCCAACAACATGACGTGACGTTCGTCCAAAGGAATGATGCGACGGGAGCTGCAGGTCTTTCTGGTATCCAAAAGATGACAGCAGCTCTGAGGATGATGGCATACGGGACACCTGCTGATAGTCTTGATGAGTATCTCAAGATTGGGGGGAGTACAGCAGTTGAGTCTCTTCAAAGCTTCTGTAGAGGTGTTATCTCTATTTTTGAAGCAGAATACTTGAGAAAACCAAATGAAATAGATACTGCAAGGCTCCTACATGTGGGCAATCAACGTGGTTTTCCTGGAATGCTAGGCAGCTTGGATTGTATGCATTGGCAGTGGGACAAATGTCCAACTGCTTACCATGGCTTCTTCAGTGGCCGCAGCGGAAAACCCACTATTGTACTTGAAGCAGTTGCATCGTATGATTTGTGGATTTGGCATGCTTTCTTTGGCATGCCTGGGTCATTCAACGACATCAACGTGCTTGATCAATCTCATCTCTTTGATGATCTCAGTGCCGGTCGTGCCCCTCCAGCCCATTTTGTTGTTAACGGGAGTCAGTACGACATGGGGTACTACCTTGCTGATGGTATCTATCCAAAATGGGCGACTCTCGTCCAAACCATTTCTCAACCACAAGGAAGAAAGAAGCAACACTTTGCGAGGATGCAGGAGGCATGTCGCAAGGATGTTGAAAGGGCATTTGGCGTACTCCAAGCACGCTGGGCAATTGTGAGAGGACCGGCGCGATTCTGGAATGAGGTGGATCTAGGCTACATTATGAAAACATGTGTCATTTTGCATAACATGATAATTGAAGACCAACGTGATCATGATGCTAGTGATGAAATTACTGAACTTCTTTCTTCCAACCCAATTCAAGTTTCGAGAGATATCACTCCTGCATTGGTTGATTTCTTTAAAAATAACCGCAGGATTCGATCAAATGAGGCACATCATTCGCTCCGCAATGATCTTATTGAACACCTATGGGCCCATAATGGAGATGAAGAATGAGGTTCCCGTGTCTTGTATTTCATTATCGAGTCTTGTATTTCATTTTCGAGTCTTGTATTTCATTTTCGAGTCTTGTATTTCATTATCGAGTCTTGTATTTCATTATCGAGTCTTGTACTTCATTAGCTAAATAAAATGCATTTTATTATCGAATAGTACTCAACGATTACATCAAAGTCAAGATTATTACATAATTGCTAAAGACTATTACATATGACAATAAAAAATTATTACAATCAATAATCAGGAAAATCAGGAAAATAACCGTTCGAACTTGAGCTAGCCGTCCATTTAGCCAAGATTTCACCCTTGCGATACTGATAATAAGCCTTCATTTGGGGGTCTTGAACCAAATCCAAGTCCATTTGCATAATCCTATCTTCCATCTCTTTTTCCTTTATTGCTGCCTTCCTCTCCTCAAGCGCCACCCTTCTCTCATCATTTGCTGTAGACCTTTCCAAAGCCGCGACTCTTCTTGCTTCCATTTCAGCTCTCCTACTTTCCTTGTCAGATGTAGTTTGGTTGAATTTTTCCATCAAGTTTATCCATTCATGTTCCTCATTTCCTGATTTTTTGGTTTTCAATAATTTTGCCTTTGATGCTTTACATCCAGGAGGCCTCTTTCTTGGAGACTGAACACTACCTCCACTCGTAGGATTGCTATCTTCCAATGTAGTCGCTGTGTTTGGAACTTGAGAGAAATCAGGAGACTCTAAGTTTTGATTTTGAGAGAAATTAGGAGATAGAGGGACCGAACTCGTATCCATTTGTGAAGATCTTGGGTCAGACCGGGGTGGGGTTAAATCCGCCCACTTCATACTGTGTTCTAATATTGCCCAGCAACAATCCAAATTGGCGAAAGGTTTAGCCTCAGTATCTTTGTAATGTCTCTTCGCTAGATCTATCTATACAAATAATAAAAAAATAATTTAATTAATTATCAAACTAATAATATTAACAAATTCTTATGAAAACAAAATAATATTATTAACAAAATAATAATATTAACAAATTCTTATGAAAACAAAATAATATTATTAACAAAATAATAATACCTCATTTTGTTCTGTCATTCCACTTTGATGTTGCCTTTGAATTTGCCTTAAATGTCCACGATATTTGTTGCAAGCTTGCTGGATGACTTGCCATCGAGACTTGATAGAAGCATCCGATCGTACATCACCTCCTGTGAATTCGGTATATTTTTTTGCAACCCGATCCCATAATTTAGATCGTGGTTGGTTGGTACCGATAATCGGGTCTTGACTAACGCACAAGTAAGCATTACAAATTGCTTCATCTTGATCGGAGTTGAACGATTTTCCCTCTCGCACTACGACTTCCTTCTGCCATAATTGATACACTTATTTTTTTTTGGAGGGTGCTTTGTGGAGAATGAAAAATTTTTTTGTTGTCTAAAATTCCTACTAACACACATTTATAAGCAAGGAAAAAAAAAATGACCGTTGCAATTTTTTTCATCCGTTGGTGGTGACCACCAACGGTCGGATCCTAATTAAGAGAAAAAAAAAAAAAAAACAAACAGGTCAGAATTTTGCTATTCCCACACCCAAACCAAGGCCCAACTTTACTCTTTCTCATCTCTCTCATCTGTTCTTTCTCTCTCTCTCTCTACGAACACAGACACCGGCCCCCTCCCTCTCAAACCAGATGAACCCTCTCTCTCTCTCTCTCTCTCTCTCTCTGCTGCAGCAGACCCTCCCTCCCCCCCTCCTCTCTCTCTCTCTCTCTCTGGTTTTGTAGAACCCAGCCCTCCTCTCCCTTTCTCTGAACCGAAGGGAAATCAAAGCCGGAAGGGCACGGCCGGCGAGAGTTTCAGAAGGGCGCGCCGGCGGCATGCATCTGCGCCGTCCATGGATCGTCAAGAATCGGGGTAGGAGACGGTCATCTCGGATTCCGGCGTGTTCTACCAGATTCCGGCGTGTTCTTCCAATTTCCAACGACTTTCCGACGAAATCAGGTAAAACCTCCGGCTGTTCAAAATTCTGGTACAATCAGTTGGTGATGACCTGTCAATTTTTAGCTACAGCCAAGAGGGGATGCAAATATACATCTCTCTTTCCATTTGTGCTATTTTCCATCTCCGAAATTGTTATTTTACATCCCCATTGGAGCAATTTTTTTTACATCCGGGTGCTATTATAACTATAGCACCTGGTTTTACATCCCCATTGGAGATGCTCTTAGCTGGGCTAAAAGTAAGTGCTAAAATGTGTAAAAGTCAAATTTTTTTGTTTTTTTGATTCCTCTCGTTGAGATGAACTAATATTTCACAAAAGTTTTAACACAAAATTAACAAATGTGAATTTTTTTTTGAATAAAAACAAAATAAAGCATGCTTTTTTGGGGAAACTAGGCCTTATTACAACAACGTTGATACACAAGAATAATGTCTCTTATGTGCGCAATACACAACATGTATTCTGCACTCGGGCCCATCCAACGTTTGATTATTTGACTCTTTTTTTTGCCAATTTTTTTACATCAATTTGGGGTTAGTAAGTTACTTTCACAAGGAGTTCAGAGACTACCTATAACCCTAAACCCCCAAACGCTTACGACGGAACTCAAACCTTGATCTCCCAATGGAACCAGTCAACCAGGAGATGCCAACTAAGCTATAAGCTTTAATCATTTTGCCAAGTAGGTATTCTATTTAAAAATTTAGATCGGCAAATGGCTTAGATCAAATAATTTTTTAAGACCAATGTGTTCTCGATATGTGGTCAAAGTCATTTTTACACGAAACATCTATTCAGAGAGACAAAAACTACCGGACAGCTTAGATCAAATAAACGAATCCAAGATGATTCCGATAATGGGCATACCTACACGTGTTTTGCGCTAGTGCACAACACCAAACAGTGCTCCCCTTGCTTATCAAAAAAAAAAAAACAGTGCTCCCTTGATACACAAACCCCTTCTTTGATAAATGCTCAGTTTTTTTTTTCACTACCCCGCCTTAGCAAATTCTAGAAGTAGTTGTAGATCGGGGTAGGATTTCTCCCTAAAATTTGAATTGTCATTTTTTCTTGTAAACCTTATCTGCTTTTGAAACTTTTTTGTACAGTAGCCAAAGGTCAATAGTAGTTGGAAAAAAAAAAGGGTCAATAGTAGTGCAGAAGAAAGGCTAAATGGGCGATAAAAAAGAAGAAGAAAGGCTGAGTTGGAAGGGCATTTTTGGCAGTTTGAAGGTCATATAACATGACATGAGTATGACTCATCCATTTCTATCAAGACACCTAACGATAAGTTAACAGAAGGGTGTATTTTGGTAATGTCAGAAAAAGTAGGGGAGGGCAATGATATTTTAGAAACCTTAGGGGAGGTTTCTGCTAGTGTTAGAAACCTCAGGGGAGGTCAGTGAAATTTGCCCAAGTTTTTAGCATTTAGGCTCCGTTTGTTTTGGCGTAAAATGTTTTCCGGTAAAATATTTTATCTATTTTCCGGTATTTGGTCGTGTAAAAAATTAGAAAAATATTTTACATATTAAATATTTTCTATCAATTGGATGAAAATGACTTACCCTTAAATCTTCCATAAGTTATTTTCCGAAATGAAACTGCTACATTCTACTGCAATTCTCACTGCTCAGTTTCCTCAATCGTCATGTTTAATTCTAATATTTTTAGATCTCTTCACCATTTAAGCCCCCTCTCTCTCTACACTATTTTGTTGATTTCTGAAAATATTTTTAAGTGCTAACCAAACACCAAAAAATAAAATTTTGAAGTTTGTTTTCTAAAAAAACATTTTACATGAAAAAAATTTTACATTGTAAAATATTTTACATCGAAACAAACGGAACCTTAGTTAATTTGCCTTACTAGTAGATTTTTGGTAGGTACACAATTTGAATGGGATTTAAAACACATGCCTAACAGGGGTAAATTAAAAAAAATAAAAA
The DNA here is from genome assembly GCA_019656835.1 of Rhododendron ovatum. Taxonomy (NCBI): domain Eukaryota; kingdom Viridiplantae; phylum Streptophyta; class Magnoliopsida; order Ericales; family Ericaceae; genus Rhododendron; species Rhododendron ovatum. Next base: position 10,725,869 of record CM033792.1, read on the forward strand.
TGAATTATGTATCACCTTTTTTTTTTTGTACCAATATATGAAAAGGTATGTTTAAATTTTAAAAGAAAACGTAATATTTTTGGTAATACGATAGATTCTGATGCTTAAAGTGTGGGCTTGTTATTGCCGTCTGGAAGCCACTTTGAGGTCCTTTTTCCTCTCCTTTATATTTATTTATTTGGAACGTCCCATGAAGCTAGTGATGATGCGGAAGGATTGGATTCGTGAGCTTCTCTTCCTCACAAAATTAGGAATAACTGTCCTTTCTGTTTTTCTATAGAAAGAGGTGTCCGAATCAGTTTATTCATACTTTAATTACTATCTCTTTTCTAGATCGATCAAAGACAAGTCATTCAGGTTGCAATTACGGGATTTACAAGAGTTTTTTTTTTCTCTTGCAGCTTGGCCCCAAGAGGTTACCGAGTTTCGAAATCAAGATATCTAAATTTGCAACTCATCCATGTTGTCCAGAGCCGGCTAATGGCATAGGTGGGAGAAGCACGGGCTTCGGGCCCCCAAAAAAGTTAAAAATGAGGGCCCCCAAAATTCTAGGATCTATTCTTAAACTTTATTTTGTTTTTTCTTTTTAGATCCTTGCGGAATTGGTGGAGCATTAATTAGGGAAAAAGTTGTTTCCAATGTCTAAATTTCTCATTGTTCGATTGCAGGTAACTCTCTTAAAATCTCATTATATCGTCTCTTATATGCATAGCCCTATGGAAAAAGAACAAAAGTTGAGAAGATGGGGCATTTATTGAGTCTAGAATCTATATACAGGTGGTAGGAAATGGAGAAAAAAATAGTGTGGACACCACTGAATAGGTAAGTCATTCAGTTCATTTGTTTGAGAGGTTTTAGATGTGAATTTTACTTCTAATTTTTGGTAGTTTGCTTTGGTTTCTTTTACCCTTATGATATTACCATTGGTTTTCCTCTTAAATATATCTATTTGTCTAAAAAAATAAAAATAAAATAGAATTTGTCCTTATTACCCAAAAGTATAGAAATTATCATGAAATCAACTGATGAAGAATGGAAAAATCTTTGGACACCATTGAACGTAATTCCCGAAGCTGTGGATGGGAAAGCTATGGACGCCATTGAAATCGGGTACCGTATTGACTTTTATATGCAATCGATCATTACTTTATTGTTTTAGCTTTGAGCGCATCTGGTTTTTAGCTTTGAGTACACCTTGATAAGTGATATTATTCTCTACTCTCTTTTGGGCACAGTTTGAGGAAATTTTGGCTTTAGAGTTTTGTGGCCTGAAAATATAAAAGGATAAAATTCATCTTCTGAGGTTTACATAGTCTTGGTTAAATCAGTGTGCCTTTGTGTCTATTTCTTTTAGGTGTGAACCTAATTCTCTTTTGATGGTGAGATTTGATTTCAAGTTCCAGGAATTCATGTTAATTTGAGTTGTCTCATAATTTTATTTGAATTACTTCTAGGCGTGATTATGTGGGAGCATCGATGTCGTAGAGCAGTAGAGGTCTGGCCTTGAATACTTTCCAAGGGTACGCTTCCACTTCTATTTTTTTAAAATTGGGTGTACTATCTGCTCTAATGAGATGTTCATGTCTCTAGCTTTCTTACAAAGTTTTGTTTTGACTTTGATAGGACGAAAATTTCACGAATGGAAGGTTGGAGTTATTTTACCGTTGAAAGCAGCTTTGTTGGATCTTTGAAGATAGACAAAGCTTCATATGTGGGTGTTTGTTAAAAAAAAAAATGTAACTGTTATTATGCGGTTGAGAATCTACAACTTATGGATTCAACTATACTATGGAGTACAATTGGTTAGTTCTCCATGTTGATGTTATAGGTAAGTTTGTTAGTTCTTCATGTTGTGTTACTCTAATGGATGGATGATTTTTATGGTTGACCAATTTTTATTTTTCTTCTATTCTTAAACAAAAGTACTAAAGCTTTAGCAGAAGGGATTATAAAATTGTTTGTTCTTTATTTGTTGATTCAAGTGAAACAGGTCAATAAATATGCTTAGGTTATTATTTTTTGCATAGCTGGATTCGTTGGATAGGAGTTGATATATTGCATGCGAGTCCATAATTTATTTTCATGTGCTGATCGTTTGAAGGCACAGACATTCACTAATATATATATATGGCCCAAAATTTTTTTTGCACTAATTTTTTTTACACAAAGTAGGCCAATTGAAATTTAGAAGCCACAAAATAGGTCCAAATGGTGAAATTACTCATTAGAATCACTGGGGTGATCGAAAAAAAGAAAGAAAGAAAAAGAAACGCCAATTCAAGGGATAAAAGAATACATGAGTCGATCCAAAAAAGAAACAAAGAAATAAAAGTTGCTTCAAGCTTGATTGAGTCACTAGTGAAACAGCTTAACTATGAAGACTTAATAAGTATGTTTGCAGCACAAAGTGTGAGATGACTAATTTTCAAATGATAGATTTTGAGGTATTGTAATAGTTGCATTTTTTTTTTGAATAATTATATGCTTCTATTTTGTAATGGTAAATCTTTTGTAATATTTTTTTTATGAGACTCTTTGTAGATCATTTTTGTATGAAAAATATAGGAAGGTCTTATTCAAGGTGTTCGCTTCTGGCCTCCAAAACTTATGAGCCAGCCCTGATGTTGTCAGTCGAGCTATTGACAGGCTGTAGGAAAAACTTTTCATAAACGTATACTACCCCAAATTGGATATCCAACAATTTAACAAAGTCTTGCAAAAAGAGTGACAAACTAAATTAAACTCGATTGGAAGCTTATTTCTTCAAAATCACCCTCCTTCCAAGTAATTATTTCGTGGTTTTAGGCACCATTATCTAGTGTGCCTACATTTTCCATTATCACATATTTATGTTAAATCCATACATTTAAGATTAGTTTGAACTCGTATTCGTTCGTTAAAAATTTGTTTAAGATCAATTTGTTATACAATAAATCAAGTTTTGAACACGTTTCTGAAACTCGATAAGTTTTCGAACGAAGCTCGAACAAGCTACTATTCGGCTCGTTCGGTTTATGATGTATAACCAATTCAAGTTGTTCGAGATCAACTCGTGTTAGGCTCGATTAAAGCTAATTCAAGATCGAATTGCCTCACAAACAAGTTTAGCTTGGAAATGATTTGAAACTCTTAAGTTTTCAAGCCAAATTTGAACGACTAACTACTCGACTTGTTTATCATCCACACGTATATGGAAAGCAGGGGTCCTTTTCATATGGTCTGTTGCTTTTACGAAAGAGCAAAAGGTGGTGCAAATTGGCCGTCTACTTGTGATTGTTGTGGAGAGAAACTTACAAGAATCTTACAGAGTTGTAGTGAGCATTTCAGTCATTTATCTCAATAATTTAGTATATATTTAAAATAAATTTTTTCAGAGAAGCGTTTTTTTTAATCTAGACTGTTAAAAATACTTTTGGACGGCTGTAATTGCTCACTGCAACCTTGTGCTTGTAGTGACTTTGCTCATTACAAGGGCGTGACTCTTTCGATTTAAAATTGACAAGCAAAAAAGTGATTGCAAATTTCTAACCATGAACTTTATGTGCTGAAAATAAATATGTTGGAACTATTTTGCTAAAATGTTCCGGGGCAATTAGTAGTTTGTCCGGTCGTTAATTTCAAACTCCGACATCAGTCGAATTGCATATAAACTAGACACACGGTTACAAGAAAACAAACTATCGAAGGAGATGTACTACATGGAGTCAATTAAGCTGTGATACCGTTCAAAAACACAAACACTTGTGAAATTCATATTTTCTTTGTAAAAGTACTAGAATTGTAAACGCTTCTCTAGCTAGGGCGCCGCTATTCGCAGCCCTCTATTTACTCCCGTAGCCCGTTAAAAATTTTCAATTATACTCGACAGTTAGTTACCGAAATTGAGATATATTTTTAGCGTCCAATTACCGAAATATAATATTTTTTTCAACAGATGTTTACCGAAAATGCATATTCGGCAGTTGTTTACCGAAAGTTGAACATATTTTCGACATGTAGTTACTGAAATACAATCTTGTTGTCAACAACAATTTACCGAAACGTTATTTATGATTTTCAACAATCATTTACCGAAATGTAGTGGGATACGGGAGTAAATAGAGGGCTGCGAATAGCAGCACCCTCTAGCTATTGTTATTTAAGGTAGTTTTTGTTTTGGGCAAATTTCACCGACACCGCCTAATGTTTTGCTTTAATGAAGAATTTTCCGCTCATATATGAGAAATAACACTAAACTCCCTATAATAAGTTTCGCGACCCGCCGTGATATCAGTGTCGTCAACTTACAGCTTGGGCCCACCGCCCACGCCAGAGTGCGACTGCATCAACACGGTTACGTGGCCAGGCCATCACCAAGCAATACATGACGGTGTTCCAGGAGGTTTTCTCCCCTGCACATTTCTGTTGTTTCCACTGGACCAGGGTAACATGTCGTATCGGGTCGTATTTGTATCGTGTCAGTTATGTTCGTATCACAAATCACCCAATTCGAATCCGATCTATTTAGAATTCGTGTTTCTCGAATTGTGTCATTTTCGTGTTTCGTGTCAGAAATGATCAATCCTAATCCGTTAACTTCGTGTTCGGTTGGTGTCGTGTTATCGTGTCCATTGCCCAACTCTATATAGAATTACAGATATACCATATATTTTATATTATATATATATATATGTTCGTGTTAATTGGTGACACAGATTAGTAACCGTGTTGGTTGTGTCAATTTCGTGTCTCGCGTGTTCAACCCGAACCCGACCCATTTAAAATTCGTGTTCTCGAGCCGTGTCATTTTTATGTTTCGTGTTAGAAATATTCAACTCTAATCCGCTAACTTCTTGTCGTGTTATCGTGTTTCGTGTCTTTTGCCCGGCTCTAAGGCTGTGTTCCAGCAAGGAATTAAGAACTTATTTTTTGTTGAATAAGAAGGGTTGTTCTGGAAAATAAGAAGGATAGTAATTATTTTGGTATAATTTATATAGGGACCAATGGGCGCCGGGAGAGAAATCGTACCGGCGGCCGCACCGGGCCATCTCTGGCCACTGGGCGGCCGATCCAAGCCGTCCAAAAATTCTAAAAAAAAAAACTGAGGGGGCCTACGCGAGAATCAATGGCATCCGAGGTGTGTAGGGTGCTTGATTCGAGCACCCATTTTCCGTGTGTAGGTGTGTAGGGCCATTGATTCTCGCGTAGGCCCCCTCGGTTTTTTTTTTATAGAATTTTTGGACATCTCGGATCAGCCGTCCGGTGGCCGGAGACGGCCCGTTGAGGCCGCAGGTACGATTTCCCTCCGCCGGCGCCCATTATCATAGCAACAGTTTTATTTTTTGTATAAGGCAACTTCAAGCTCAAAAATCATGTGTTTACGCAAATAATTTTCCTACCACTATGGATCTTGTTTGATAAATCTCATTGAGATATTTAATACGGTGCAAAAAAAATTGAATTTTTTTTTCATTTACATTATTTTTGAGTTTGAAAATGTGAAATGAACTTTTTAAGAAGGATTTTGTAGAATGTCCCGTTTTATTTTTGAATTAGAAGTGGCAAAATAAATATTTATTTTTTAAAAAGATTTCCGAAACGGAACCTAATTTCCACCGCCAAATATGACAATATGTGTCCCACACAAATATGAGATTAAAAAGGCCGTTGAGCGTCCCGTTCAGTGTTGCATGCACTTGTGCACCTGAATAATCACCCGGGTGGCAGCCCCATGAGTAATTATCCAGTAATTCGGAAGCACTGCTACTTGATTCTTCAAACCACAATATTTATGTTAGGATGGTTGGGAGCACCACGAGACCGTGCTCCCGAACTATTGAATAATAACTCAAATTCCTTGCACCTTCGTATATCCTCACAAACCGTACCTGCGCACATATCTCGCACCTCTGGCTCTCAAAATACTAGTATGATTAAAGAAACGAAGAAACAGGTATACGCAGTATCGTCTCCACAATTGGGTCCAGTTGTTTTCTTGTAAAATACCCATTAAAACAGAATTCCAAGTTTCTTTCTTCGTGTGCGTGAAGCTAATTTCTTTGAATTTCCGCTTGACCCAAAAAAAAAAAAAAAAAGAAGCTAAATTCTTGTAACAGCTAACCCGGGAATTGGGAAAAATGAATTTGGGTTTCAGTTCTTTGGTGTTGAAATGGTCAACCAATTCAAAGTCCGAATTTTTGTTCGTCCGGTCTTATTTACTTTCATTATTTTCTATACGCAAAGGGGAGTGGGATGGACGAAAGTTGGAGAGACTGAATCAGTGAGAGTCATCAATCCCACAAATTTTCTTCTTTCTAGTTTTTTTTCCCCCCGTATACTTATCTCGCTAGAATTAGAAGTGTTTAAGTTTGAATTCGATTTAGAAAATTCAGTTACTAACGGTTACTTCCAGAAGTCGGAGAATTTTCATATATACAGGGGATTCTCTATCGACCACATCTGCCACTTTTATCAGAAACGCGTGGAAGTGCTTCACTTTTCTCACCCATCCATCACCCATTTTCTACCATTATTGGTTTGATTCTTCCAAAAGGTCTGAACTTTAAATCACAAGCGCTCTTTACTAGCAAAATCCGTCTTCTTTCACGAGATATGCCATCCTCATAGGTATCGAAGATGGCATATCTCTAGCTTGGAACTGTAAAACCACTTCCCACATGCTCAATTGGGCACTGTTCTTTGATACCCACAACTTTATTGGATTGTTCTTGCACCCTTTTTGGTTGCCAGTTTTGTTTTATCATACCTAGTGTTTGATGAAAGGTCCAAGAGAACATTTCATATAACGTTACAAACTTTCCATTTCTTTCTGCAGCACTCTGAGTTAGATGGGTGAATCGAATGAAGATATCTGTGATCAAGAACAGAGGCCTCCTAGTTCAAATTCATTGGGGTGTGTTTCTTGCACTACTTTCAATATTCTTGCTCCAATTTACAAGCGATTGGACGATCAGGTATGCCTTGTAGTTGTTAGAATTGTACTTTTAGAAGAAGTTGCTTGTGATTTGCTTGGAAATTGTGGAATGACTGTTGTAAGTGCAACTTAATATTCCAGCACTGCGAGAGTGAGTTCCACGAACTTTGGCTAAACCGGAATGAGAGCATACTGGATAGGCTGCTTGATTTAGGATCCTCAATTATATGTTTACAGGTATTTTGTGCAGTTTGAGGCAATAATATTTACCTCTATGTACTTTGGAGAAGTTGGTTCTCATTTTGGGCCAGTTTGATTGACCGGATTAGACATGGGATTGGATTACAATTCACTCACTGTACAACATCTTCATATGAGTTTTTGTACTCCCTCACTATTAGTGCAGCCGATCAAGCATGGCTAAGAGATTGATATTATGGTTTGTTTTGCCAATTTTGATTTGTCATTGTGAGTCAGGAATTCTGGGTTCAAAATGAAGAACTTGTGAGGATGTATGAGAAGAGACTTGGAGATGCTGGCTATCAGACTTTTAAACTTCCGCGTACCAATAACCGAGGAGATGGTACATTGACTAACTTTGTTTCTTCTATTTTGCTGCTAGTGATACTTTCTATTGTTTGAATGTTAGTTAAGTATTGTAACACTTTTTGGTCCATATGTCTTTGTTCTTGGTTGGTTTTCCTGATTTCATTTCATTAAACATGCATATTTTGGTTTCTGTCAATTCTAGCTAAGATTCTGGGAGAGTCTTGATCTATTTGATTCTGTATGATTTGTAATTCTATTCTATTGCAACAAAGATATGTCCTGTGTAAATCTTCAAGTCATTATCGTAAGGTTTGCTTTTCCTAAATCACTTTTCTTGTTTTTTCTATCCTATCTTTGCTCATCCATAGTTCCCTACTTTATTTTCCGATGGTTTTCTTATGATGGCCTCTCTTTTTTACAGTAACATTTTTGCTCAGAAGATGTAACTATTGAAAATTTGAAACTTGGAATTCTCATTCATGGATAGGTTCGGGTGTGCTTTCTTGAATGCTTGTCGTTCCCGCATTATAAACCTCTGCTTTTTATGGAATCTAGTTTGATAAACGGTCGAATTATAGTGGATTAATTTGTCAGCATGTAAGCTAGTAATTAGTAACCAGTGGTATGTCTGACAATGCTTTTGTATCTTTTACAAAATCTTGTAGCTTATGAACTTTAGCCTATCATCTAAGCTTCTAAATTATGAGAAGTATGTTGAAGAGAATTATATCCTGTATAATTGTTGATTCTAAGGACAAGGAAATGGGAGATGGTACTGGAAAGAAGAAGAAGTAGGCTTCGTCTTCTTCTTCTTCTTCTGTTTTTTTGTTGGGGAGTCGTATCGCAAGCATAATACCGTTGGCATGAGGGATAAGGTTCAAGGGCCACCAATAAAAATGGGAAGAAACTTGTAAACCGTACAGAGTCAGCTAAAGAATGTTGTCATTGGAACTAAATGTGGATGAGTTTACCAGAGACCAGAATGCAGCAACCTTCCTCCTTCGCAATTGAGTCATGTCTTTCCATGCCACCTTTATAGCAAATACAAGAGCATGTTAAATTAGTGGTTTCGATATTTGATGCATTTGCTAAATATCCTTATAAATTGACATGGTGCTTTGAAACTTCTGAAAATACTAGAGTTGAACCAAAACCTTACAGCAAATTTTTGTGTAGAATTTCTAACTTAGTAAATGTTGCATGAGTAAAATTTTTTAGTTTATGTGTCTTCGATCGGAGGAGCCAATTTCTGTTTAAGGGAGATTGCTGGTTTTAGATTTTTAATGCTTTGTTTGGATTGAGATTTGAAAAATTTTTTGAAAAATAGTAGGGGTAATAAGTGGAGAGAGATAGAGAGAGAAATGATAGAAGTAGGGGGAATCTAGGGAGAATCTAGGGGGTATTTTTTAAAAAATGCTTTTTAAGTTGTGAAGGGAACAAAGCATAAATTTCCGAGGTTGAAACCAATATGCAAATTGCCCAATGGCATCTTTGTTTCTGGGTACCAACCATTCTGTCAGCAATTGTTCTTTATATGCTTTACCATTTGACTTGCTTGTCAAATTGTTGCATTGAAGTGAAACATTTGTAGCTAGAAGTTGGTTCACCAACTATACATCTTAAAACCCTTTTGATGGATAATTTTCCTTTCCAGTTAATTATTTTATTTGGCCTTTCTTTTGTGTCTGAAAGGCATGCCTGAAATTTCCATGTTCTTCCTGTAGGAGAGTTCACTAGGGTTTTGATACTTTTGAATGATCCTTAAATTCCAGTTAGGTGAGGTCTCATTAATCTGCAGAAGTGTTAGTTGTCATCCCATAACACAGATTTGAGATGCCACCTGTGAAACATGATAGATGAAAAGTGCAACCACATTCACATGAAGCAAACACTGAGATTTATGTGGTTTTTTATCTTCTGAAGACTACATTTAGGGGCACATATTAGAAGATCTCATAATGGAGAAGTGAAAATGGAAGGTTTTTCACTCAGGCTCATCCCGTGACCCCTTTCTATTTCCTCTTACTTATTTTGATAACTCAAGGTATTTGGGTCAGATTACGTGCACCTCACTAATTCCTGGGGAGCCAATCCCACCTTACACGGTGAGAGGCCCAATTAAAGCCGGGACAAAGCACAATATAGAATGGCCCCACAAGAATCAATACCCTTTCTATTTCCTGTTACTAATCCCCCTCAATCTAACGATTCTAACCCCTACATAATTGGTCCAAAAATGGAAGAGAAATAGCCAGAAGAACATGGGGCCTCGGTGCTGTACGTGGACCCCACCAAAACTATAAAGCAAGACCCAGCAATCGTCTGGAAACTGAATGGGCTCTTGGTAGCTCGTGGAAAAACCTCCTTAGCCTCAGAGTTTCTGTATTTTGACACCCTCTAACATTAGGAACTTTGTTTACGTCATATAGCTTTTCAAACCAGCATTATTCACAGAGGGAAAATGTCGGTTGATACTTGATAGTACGCGCATTTGTGGCAGTCTGTGCTTTTCTCATGCTCTCAATTCATGAGGACCAAGTGGTTCTCATAGGATGTCTGTTTCATGTGATCGTGTATGATACTTAAACGTAGAGAACACTCTGCTTGATGATCTGACCTTATAGTTCTATTTGATCTTTCCATCATCAAGTTTGAGCTAAGATTCAGAACTAATTTTCCATACAATTTGGCATCTATTGATTCTCTTGGTGACAGGTCTGCTTACAGCAGTTTTCCGGACCCAATTCCATGTTGTGAATCACCAAGAATTTCGATTTAATGATATTGGTGATCGTGTATCCCAGCTTCTACATGTTGAGTTACTTGATCATGCTTCTCCCAACCAACCCACTAAGATGGAGAAGGAAGTTCTTGTTGTCAACACTCACTTAATTTTCCCGCACGATTCGAGTTATTGCTTTGTCAGGTTGCAACAGGTGATGGTTTTCACTTGCTATGTTCTGATCCTACTATGGTTATGTTAAAATTACTAAATCTATCTGCAAATTCTGAACCTTCGCGACCTTGGTTTGCTTTGCTTTCCTTTTTCTCATTAAGGTATACAAGATTTTACATTACATAGATCAATACTGTCAAGAAAACCAGGTCCCACCTCTTCCAGTCATTTTATGCGGGTAAGATCTAAGCCTCCTTAGAACTGAGACAAAATAATAATGCTCTCCTCTCTCCTTCTCAAATGAGGAAATAATGTCTTATCTGACTCATCTGTCTTTGTTAAACTTTTTGCAGGGATTGGAATGGAAGTAAGAAGGGGAATGTATACAAGTTTCTGCAATCACAAGGTTTCGTCTCAGCCTATGATATTGCTCATCCATGCACCAAAGGCAGCGAAGATTTCTCTAAGGTGGTTTGGTGTTTGTGTTGTGCTTTAATAGACATACCGTAAGAAGTATGCTGAAGATATAGATTGTTTTGCAGTGGATTAGCCATCGTAACCACAGAGGCAATATGTGCGGTGTAGATTTTATTTTGCTTCGCAATCCCAGCAAATATCGGAAGCCGCTAAAAGAAAGCTTGATGGAAGCAGTTCTTGGGAACATCAATGTATGCACACTAATTTTATTGACTAGTTCTACTGTTGGCACCAATTTATGTTCTTGATATGGAATTGCTCAAATTTTTTCGTAGAACCTGTCACTAAAATTGTCTCCAGAGGCCATCGGCCCATTACACCTTCTTGAAGCTGATGGCAGTCACATAAACTATTCTCAGTTCTTGCAAACTCTAGCTCAGGTATTTCCCTGTTCATGTTTGAGAATGTTTTCAATTTTTTTTTTTTATCCGAGTTGTTAGTTGTTTGTTGTATGCTTTCGATTTATAATTGTTTTCTGTTTTTTTAATGGTCAGTTGGGCTTAAGCGGTCACTCTGAAGATTGTATAGGTACCAAAGACATAAGAGAGTTATGGGAACAGATAGATACAGATGGGGATGGTGTGATTGATATATCAGACTTTTCTGTATGTCCATCTCCCTTTTGTTATTTCCTACTCTGTTGAGTTTTTTCTCCGTTGTTTTTCTTCTTCAACTTATTTCTTGATGCCTTATGGTCCATTTGATTAGCAAGAGAATGAGAGAATGGGATGGAAAGAGACAAATATTATCTACTTCTGATGTGTTTGAATTAGGAAGAGAATGAGAGAGAGTGCAAGAAACTAAACTTTCCTGTACAACTTACACATTTGGTTTTTTTTTTTCCCCCTCTGCATGAAACACCGGAAACTTTAAACCTTCTCATGGAATTAGTTATCAACAATTTGTATTTCAAACTTTGTCTCTTTCAATAACTTGCTCCCCTGTCTCATACTAATGTCTCTTTAAAGTAAGTTGAATTTCTAATTTTTTACCCGTTCTTTTACTTCAATTTCTACCATTTGTATTTTCCATCGTCTTTTTCTTCCTAATCAAACAGACCATTATGGTTTCTTGACTAAATTCCTCTCTTTGGTTGGCAAGGCAAGAAACTCATGTGGTTTCATGCAGCAAAATGAAGACAGTGAAGAAAATACTGCAACTGAAATCCGTTTCAATGTTAGGAAAGCGATGTTGTTTCCTTCGGAGGTTGAAAGAGGCATATGGCCTGATGATTATTCCCTATCTGATCATGCCCAGTTGACTGTGGTGTTCTCCCCAGTGCAGTAACATAGTTTTTTTTTTTTTCCCCGACTTTCTGTTGATAAAATTTTGCTGGCCTTATCTACGAATAGAAGTTTATGAAGCTTATGTTTTTTCTTCGCGGGGTAAATGAAGAATTTCTGGGGTCATAGATTTGTATAGGTATGTATGTATGAAAAAACAAAAAGAAAATAGTTGAGGAGCCGAAGATAAATTTATTTAGGTGCTTCTCTTCAATGGTGGTTGTCCTCTTTTAATGTTTTTGTAGATATGTCATGTTTCCTGAGATGATTCAAGGGAGATGAGATGTTGAAGTTAATACAAAAGCAATTAAAAAACGTTTTAATTGCGTTTGCAATCCAGACTCTCCCTCTTTAAGACTCTTCTCAACCTGCCGTATCACTCTTTCGAAATTTAATACGTATTTTGGAACATTTTTCAAAGACGTTTTTATGCTTGCGCTTGTAATCCAGTGTGCGCACATTATGTTACTTAGGGTAGAATAATTAAAAGTTGATTGTTTGTTTTGCCTCTCTCTCTCTCTCTCTCTCTCTCTCTCTCTCTCTCTCTCTCTCTCTCTCTCTCTCTCTCAGGTAGGTTTGTGGGTTAATAAGTTATACTGAAAAAAAAAAATGTAATGATACCGTTTTATCAACTCGAATGCATAACCTTAAAACATCCACTATGGACATGTTTGATTGGAGGATAAGAGATTAAGAGGTGAGTCCACATCTTTCCCCTTTTTCATAGTCCGATAATTGGTTGCACACAAGATTAGGTCTTGAATGAACGGGAGTTGAATATTTGTCTATGTAGTACGCCATGCGTGATAACTAATACTAGAGGGAAGGGTCGTATTTCCTAGTCCACCTTCTCTGGATTATCTCCCTTCCTTATTCATGGTAAAAAATCAATTCTCATTTTCTTTATCTCATTTTAACCAAACACGCGATAACTAAATCTAATATTCATATGATCATATCTATTATTCCGTGAACCCCACTTGTCTTCTCTATCCCATCCTTGATCCCATTTATCCATTCCCTCTCAAAAACAAACAAATAATCAAACATCGCGGAGATATTACAATTGTTCATGTTACAGTGTCCACATAGGTAAAATAGAGATCACTTCACTTAGTTAAGAGTGTGTGTTAGGTAATGAACTCATTGGAAATTTTATGAGTTAGTTAAAACAAACATTAGTACTATCTAACATAACTACCCTCCACATCAAACCTTTAATGCACTATTTAAATAGTTAGAAGGCTGGCCTAAAATAATAAACATTAGTATCTAACATAACCACCCTCCACATCGAACCTTTAATGCATTAATTAATACTCTATCATTTGCTAAAATTAACCCATCCACTATCCAATTCATCCCTGACAAAAAGTACCCAACAATAGCTAAGTAGTTAACATCTCGCCTTGGCACGGATGGCCTGCTTTTAATCGGACAAGAGAGAGAATTAGTTGATATGCGCGTAAACTGGGTCGAATTGCTGTGACCGTCAACCAAAAAAGAAAAGACTAAAACATTTTGCACTAAGTTACCCTTTGTAGTGAATAGTGGATGCCCTTAGGAGACCAATAGATCATTGTTCATGGCTGATTTCCTAAGCCAGAAATTCAAAGCTGACACCAACTAACGTTTTCAATTGTTATTACAGTTAAACGGGTCGCACTACCCAATCTAGAACCAAACATGTCGGACACCAACTAAGGTGTTCAATTTTACCTTACGGTTTAATGGCCAATCCCGAACCAAACATGTCGGTTTAAAGATCGATCTATTTCTTTTATAGGATTGTTGAACTACTTTGGATTGAAGGCACGGGAGGTACGGATGCAATAAAATAAATGTGAGGGAGCGTATTCGCACATGACCCAAACCATTGGAATCGTATAAGTGAAATTCGTCTTAAATTTTTTGAGGGATCCAACTTATTTTATACTATATCCATACTCGACTCATGTACATAAGCCGAATAGCACTCGTGCTAATCGCTTGCACCAGTACTGCGGTATTGTCTCGTTGCTCTGAACCTACATAATGTCAAAAAATGCACAGAAAGTCTATGCCCGCTGTTCTCTTTCACCGCTTCCCCCATCGCAGCGCTCAATTTCACCGTCTTTCTCGGTAATCAGTGGTCCGGATTTTACTCCGTTCCAAAACACTTTTGGACGGTGAGATTGAGTGCGGTGGGCGTAGACTTTCTGATGCGGTGCATGGAGTTCGAGGTAATTAACTACAAAATCCAAATATAGAAAGAAAAAAAAAATGAAACAATATTTGTGAGCTAAATTTATGAGGCAAGTAGTTATTCAATTCTTGCAGTTGTTCTTTCCCCTGCACAAACCACCATGTTTTTAATGATCTTTAACTATGCATTTACATGTGAACTAACTATCACAGCAATGAATGAAGTGTACCTGCACTTGAGTAGTTGCAATATTTACTCCTATTAATTCCCTACCTAGCACTTTTTCTAGTTAGCCATATTTACTCTAAACTAATTCTCCCTCCAACCCTGACATTTTTCTCCATATCCCCCCATCTGGCACCAAACCAAAACTTCTCTCTTTTTTCTTCTCCTCAATCATTCCAATTCAATTTCCAACCTCCCCATCTGCTCTTTCCTCTATCTAGTTTTCCCATGTAACCTAATAACTCCTCATCAAATTTGTTACTATGATGATGAACTAAAGAAACCTTTACCTACTCTCTTAATGGCCCATTGTACATATAGCCCATGGGAGTCCACAAACCCAACACATCACCAAGCTCATTTCTAGCCAGAGTTTTCCTTGTTAAATTAGCCCTGGTAATTGTTTTCAAGATTAGGCTTGTGGACATAATACAAGCTAGAGGAATACTCCAAAAAAAGGGCTGCATGGGAATAGACAAGATGAAGCATAAGCTTGATTTGAAGCTCAACTTGTCTCCTCCAATGGCTTACTCCCAAGTGGTGGTGGAGTCGCCGAAAGGATCGTGTGTGTCATCGGAGCTCAGCCCGAATCGATCACTTTGTTATCCGGGCAGCCCGGAGGCGAAACGGATGATGCTCATGGGGTGCCCTCAGTGCCTCATGTACGTGATGTTATCGGAGGAGGATCCGAAGTGCCCCAAGTGCAAGAGCACGGTTTTGCTCGAGATTTCTTGATCATCAAGACAGTGACCATGAAGACTACCGAGTGATCGATGAAACAATCAAGTTTATGCTACTCTACTAATATATATATTTTATAATCCTTCATGCAGCTAGAATGCACCTTAGTTTCTTTTAGTTTGCTAGATTAGGTTTTCCCCTTGATCTCTCCCTTTAGATTTTTCACTTTGTTTGATCATGCCGTACGTGTTTGGTTGCCAAAGTTTGTGTACTCCGATTGGGATGAAGGTTTTGAATTGTCATTCGAAGTCAACTTTGATCCTTTATGTCCATCGTGTATTTTTCCTTTCCCTGTTCTACCATCTAACAAGTTTTAATTATTTGCGCTCTGTTTCGATTGATCTCATAAAGCCGATCGATGTAGGTGTCGTTCCCAATAATATCGTTTCAATTCGATGTCAGATATGTTCTTACGTAAGTTGCTTTTACTACGTACGTTATGAATCAATCATCTCCGCTTGGTGAGTAAAACTTTGGTAATAACTGGTTACCAAAAAAAAAAACTTGGTAATATATAACTAACCGTAATATGAAACGAACTTGCGAACTAGTCCAGTTGGTTGGTTGGGTATTTGACTAATGTTATCTAAGTTGCGATTTCACTGTTGACCATCACTAAATCTCTAAACCCATAAGAGTAAATTAAAACACGGGATGGAGGACTCATCTCTGTACTCACAGATTTAATAGCCAGATGAAGGACGGTCCAGGCACAATGGTGAAGTTATGAGATCCGGTAGTCAAAGGTTTGAGTCGTAGAAACAAGCTCTCTATTTGTGAAAGTAAGCAGGCTCATATATATGGAATTGTTCGCCAGACCCTAAAATCCCGAGAGCCTTGTGCACTGAGCAACCATTATGTATGATAACTAGCACATCTTTATCCAACATAATGTGGTAATTAACCTTCATACTATTAGTTTTTCGGTTCTGCACTGTGTACTGGATGATGCACTCTCTCTCTAATATCAGCGCAATGCACTTTTTTCTACATCAAGCAACTTTGCACCGGTTAACATCTGCCTCAAAAATTTTACAAGTGAAAGTACATTTGAAGGAAATATCAAATTGGCACATATTGACCTAAATTAAACCCATTTTTTAATTAACGCTAACAATAATTTCATACGATTAGGAAAGATTTCCCTGGCACTCAAAAGTCAAATCCGTTGCCAATCGACCATGTTTTTTTTTTTTTTTTTTTTTTCCAACAGGACTATGACGCTCACCGCTCAACATTTACCTTTTCAACATCACTGTCCGTTTCGACAATCAATGGTCTGGAGTTTAGGAGGAAGAGTTTTTTTAAAATCTGAACCGTTCAAAACTGATGCAGCTCAGTCTCCTTTTACGAGACTAAGTGCAAGAAGAAAACATGAACAATGTTTGAACTTGGTACTCCCTCTTTGAATAAACGAATTTGAGATAAATCTCGATTTTTATTAATTCAATATCAAAAATTGCCGTGCCCTAAGGCTTACAATGAATATAAATAGGGTGATAGAAACCCTAAACATCTTAGGAAAGAATTAGGGTCGAGAATCAAACTCTAATTGTAGAAAATACGAAAATTACCAGAAATAGAAATTTCTACGTTGACTAGAAAATCAAATACTATGAAGAAATATAAAGTTGCCAAAACAAGTGGCAACTAAAACCGAGTTTCCTAGCAAAAGTTATTAGCGATCTAAATATTACTATAAATGGCAAAATAGGCCTTTTGGAAGGCTAAACAGCATCGAACGGCCGAAAAGTATCGTTGATATCTTCCAAAGGATATGGGTATTGATCAGTGGGCTGTTTCGCTTCAATCCTACGGCCCACGGGTCATTCTATCATTGTCGCCCCACCTCCAGTTTGGTTTGGACTGTAGTTGGTCCATTCACTTAAGGAACGTGGACGCAACCGCTCTATGTCAAAAACAATTTTTGATGGTGAAATTAAAAACAGTGGAAGAACGGTGAATGTTTAGCGGTGGGGCAAACCTTCTGTTATTTTTCTTCTGAATTTGTCAATCGACCATGTCTGCGTCACTATATCCACTGGTTATCTTGGTGGGTGAGCTAAGTAGCTAACTGCTATTATTGAAGACTGTAAACAATATAAAGGCCAGAAGGACATTTTCCCGAGATGGTTGGTTCAAAAATTTATTAAAAGCCAAAATGTACGAGTTTTCTATTGGCTTCTGATGCTATGGATATATTCACTTTAAATGACAAGTACAGAGACAATAGATATTCTATCCACCTAAATTAACCAAGCCACCCGATCGAGTTCGAGCTCGTGTTCTTTTGCTAAAAATTTGTTTAAGATTGATTTGTTAATGTAACAAATCAAACTTGAACATTCTTTTAAAATTCATTAAGGTTTCAAACCAAGCTGTCGAGAAAAAAAAAGAGCGAGTTTCAAACCAAGTTCGAACAAACTACATACTCATGGGTTGCCCCAGTGGTTCAGGCAGATATTCAGGCTTTGGGAGTACTCCTCAAAGTCTGGGGTTCGATTCCCCAGATGGTGAATACCCTGAAATAAGTGGGGGGCTGTGACTTGATGTGGCTGTGCTAGCTCCCCCGGAAGTTTGGGTTGTGCAATCAGATCCATTTAGTGGTCTGGCTGTAGGGTTGTTCGTTCGTTTACCAAAAAAAAAAAAATTTCAAACAAGCTATTAATCGGTTCATTTGACTTATGATGCAGTATAAAAATTCGAGCTACTTGATGTGGGCTTATCTCTATGGCTTGATTAAAGCTCGTTTGATTTCAAATCAAGCTCGAAAAAGATACTAATTGGCTTGATTCAAGCTACTGATCGGCTCATTGTATAAGCAAATTAAGCTCAAACATACTATTGAAGCTCATTAAATTTTCAAACCAAGCTTGATCAATCACCTGCTGGGCTCGTTTGGCTCGTATACCACCCCTATATCCACCTCATTAAATTACATGTTACAAAAGGAAAAACGAAACGAAACGACGATAAAATGCTTTAATTTGCTATCAAAGTAATGAGAGAGGAAAACGCAGATCGATTACTTTCACTTTTATCCCCCCAACGATTCAAAATTTTGCTTAATTACTTTGTCCCTCAATTCCACCTAATTCCTCTGTAACGCCCCGATTTTTCGGGAGTAAAATAAAATAATTTTCTTAAGAAAATTTGCTAAATAAATAAAAACTTCTAGATTAAAGTTTAGCTAATACAATCTCAGGAAATTTACTGATTCAAAATACATTAACTTCAGAACTGACTCTAGGCTTGATACGAATCCCGAGCATACTCAATTTCCGTTCTTGATATTCTTTTTGTGTCGAACTGCATCATCATTAAATCCCCTCCATTGAATCCTGCGCCTACTGGCAAATTGATCGCCGAAGCAAATGATATGCCAAGATACAGACGTATCCGTGAGTGATAAATCACCCAGTAGAATAATTCAACCCAACTACCCCTCTTACTTTACAACTAACAAATAATCGGATAATAAAGATGCGACAAGTAAAACAGAGATTTTTCCATATAAACCAGTTATTATTATCCATTAACCTAATGTTAAATTTAAGATCTCTCCACGAGATCTTTCCTCCCCCAACCGCTAGTCATGCTTGGTCTCATGAGATCACTTCCCTTTGCTGTCGCAGATACACCTAAGTTATATACCGAGTGTGCACCCCAATAATTACAACAAGGGGAAAGTTTATCATACCTGAACCACAACTAGGGTTCGCCTATTTTATACACCACTTCACAATCATCACTGGACACATGCCAGTTTATCAATTCATCACTGGACACTCGCCAGTTTCAATCTCATCACAAATCTCATCATATCTCAAAATCACGCCTGCAGACAATCTAAAAATAAATCTTTC
This sequence comes from Rhododendron ovatum, assembly GCA_019656835.1. Taxonomy (NCBI): domain Eukaryota; kingdom Viridiplantae; phylum Streptophyta; class Magnoliopsida; order Ericales; family Ericaceae; genus Rhododendron; species Rhododendron ovatum. The sequence continues at coordinate 10,745,004 of CM033792.1, forward strand.
CAATTCATCCATTACCTAGCATCGTCTAGGTGAATTCTATTCGCATACCACCCCATATCTCTAGGGTCCAATCTAACATATCAAGCAAGAGTTTGAATAATATGCATATTACCAAAATAATAATTGAAATAAACAAACAACAAGCGAGGCAATCACGTAACTTTTTATGAACGGGTCGTTACCCTTAGTCTTGTATGGTCAAAAGTTAATAACAATACAAAAAACTTTTATAATAAATAAATAAATAAATAATTTTATTCAAATATTAGTCAATCTATGCTTTTATTAGTCGATTTATGAAGTTAAATTACCATATTAGTGATAATATAACAGTGGGTCAAAACTGTACAGTTAACCATCTCAGGTTTAAAACAGTAATTTGTAAATAACGTATCATTAAATTTTGGACCAAAACAATACATTCAATAGCCCAAAGGGGTTAACTGTATTTTTAGTGTTAATTTTCAAAAAACAATACGTCCAGGAACAGTGGGTTTTCGAAAACAGGAGAAAAACGTCGGACTATATGATTTCGATTCGTGGGTTCGATTTTAGCAATTGAAACTTGTTAAAAATCCTCATGTAAAGAGTACATATACTTAGGAAGAAGTAGGAGAAGGATTAATCTACCTTTAATCCGAACAAAACGATTCGGTGGAGTCCGGTGGGTTTTTGTTTGGCAGCGAAAGATCGATATTCTAGCAGCAATTTTGGACTGGAATAACTTGACCAAACCTCTACTGTTTTGGACGATTCTTGTGTCTAACGCGAAGATCTTGAAACGCCCTATAACTTTTGTGAAGAGGTCGAAGCCCGAAAACCATTCGAATTAGAAGAAAAGTGAGAGTTTTCATAAGTCCTGTTTGTTGTCTGAAAACAGAAATCAGAGAATTTCACTGATCTTTGGACAGCGATAACTCTATCAATCCTTGACCTTTTTGGGTGATTTTTAGGTCAAAATCGAAGCTCTCGACGCCCTCTACAATATTCGTGAAGAAACTTAGGCCTAAAAACGAAAGCAACTAGGAATAAACAGGCCGTGAACAGAGGGACGTGATATGGACGAAAATTAAAAGGGTGTAATTTCTCTTTTCTTGTTTCTGTTTATGTAGTGGACTAGGAGTGTTGTATTGTAAGAGAGGAGTAGGGATTGGGGATAAGTATGGAGGTGGCGGAATGCAGAATGCAGAAGGAGAGAGATATAGTTTAAGGAGAGTTTGAAGGGGAGTGGAAGATTGGTTTTGATAGAATTTTGGTTAAATAGGATAAGAGATGAGTATGGATACTTATATAGCTAAAGTATAAATATATATCCTATATAAGTGTGAAAATAATATCAATTATACACATAATAATGTATAATTAATAATTCAATCTAATTAGTTATTGAATTAATAATTTAACAATATAAATTTTTTTTTTAAAAAGGGCAAAAAAAATCTGGGTCGTTACACCCTCGGCTATCGAGTTGAATCGATAACAGCAGCCTAAATTATGGACTTGATCAACTGTCCTCAGATCTGTGAACAAGACTTCAGTCCATCAAATTTCGGAGGCAATTGACACAGTTGTTCATTCATCTGATCGATACAAGATTGATCTTATATATCGCGCGCGCACTTGTTGAATTCATCCATAATTTCCTCATCTCCTAACCAAAATTTTCTGGGTTTGGGTCTGTATTTGGCGTCAACTTGTGAGTGAATTTTGTTAGTATGTTTTCCTAACGAAAATTTCGTCATCCAACTAATTTAGACCAGGGTTTGAGTCCTGTCGCAGGCATTCATGGGTCTAGGGCTCCCTTTTGTAGACTAACTTACTAATCCCCCGCTAACCCCTCATTGATGTATACAGTATTGGCAAAAAAAAAAAAACCAATTTTTTAATTTTTTTTTTAAAGTTAGCTTGAACAACAAAGTGATTCAACTTTGATGATTTTAGGATTAATTTTTCCTAGTAAGAGTTGCTTATTACCTGCAAATAAGGAATTTAATTTTGGTCAAACTAGAGTGACTCGTGAAGTTAAAGCAAAAGACTCCAGCTGTTTCAACTAGTACTAAAAATGTACATGTAGCAATGTAGGGTAGGGTACGACATTTGACTCTTCAATATGTGTAAAATGAATTAGGCTTTCCTGACTGATATTAAATACTACTGTGGTACTATAAACCTGATTTATATTTATTGGCTCTTAATCATATACTTGAGATTAGGTAACCAGTTAGCTTCATTTCGAATACTATACTTTGGGTCCCATGCACTCCCCAACGACTAAAATACTAAGGTTCGTTTCGGTTTCTTAAAAAAAAAACTTTTAAAAAGAAAAAAAGAGAGAGGTAATTTCATGGTCAAAAATCATGTGTTTACGCAAATAATTTTTTTACTAATATAGATCTTGTTTGATAGATTTCATTGAGATCTTTTAAATTGTACAAAAAAATTAAAATATTATTTTTTATTTTTATTATATTTAAATTTAAAATTACATTCTTTTAAAAAAAAAATTTAAAAAGAAAGCAGAACGGGGCCTAAGAGACTTCACATGACAAAACCTAATTAGCCACATGTATGATCCTTCAAAATATTCTTGCTCTCTCTCTCTCTCCAAAAAAGCATAGATGTTGATTTGGCTATGTATCCAGAAAATACAGTATGTGTAAAACGAAACAACCATTTTCTAATTAAACACCCTAAAAGAAGGATTCAAGACGGGTTTTCCAAGATTATAAATAAAGTCGAGCTCTAATGGTATTGGTGGTCTACTAATAAAGCACACGAGCTTGGCCAAACTCTATTAAGTTACGACGCCTTCAATGAGTAAAATAAAAATAACAATTCAACCCCTTTCAATTAAGTAGGTTTGGAAGACTTTTCAAACCTGAGATTCCTTCAAGTTTCTTCAGTTTCCGCAACATTTTTTAATTAAAGAATTTAAGTACTAATTAAACGAGTAGTTTACTGGCTTAGTATTAATCAATTAATTAAAGGGCCCAATGCTTTCTTAATTCCAACACCAAAGCATAATACTGATGAGACGAAGATTACTATAATAATCATCAATGTTTGACATGCGTTTCACACTCTTATTACTTGCCTTCTTTTTTAAAACCCAGGTGTCTGGACCGACCAGTTTACGCGCAGCTCGACTAATTTTGAGGATCTAATTCCACTGTTTTACTAATTGCAGGGAATCCAATTAGAGCTAAAGCTCCATGTTGACTGGCCCCAAAAGAGTTATAGCACCTGAGATGTTTTGTACTTAAGACCTTAATTAGGAGAGAGCAGACCCGTTCCGCTAAGTTTCTTATTTTTCAAGTACTTATTTTTTGCTTTACGAAACATATTATTCTCTCATAATATATCATATTTAATTTAGAAATAAGTACTTATTTCTCTTAGCAGAACGAGACTAAGTCGTCCTAGGTCTTGGAGACTAAGTCGTCCTAGGTCTTGACAACTGTGCCAATTCCTTAAGATTTTATTACATGCTTATTTATTGTCTTTCAACTCTCTGCCATAAACAAAACCGTTGAGCAATGTTTGCATCGGTTGCTTGGTTTTCTTTCTTTTACTTTTTATTGATAGGGATGGCTAGGTAGCTTTCGATTTGGCTATGGCTTTTGATTTTGATTTGGAATCAAATAAGATTTAAACCTAATTACCAAAATATCAACACTTTTTTTTTTTGTGTACATTGGGATAACCAACTTTATGAGTGGTTAGGATGAAATTGATCAATTTTTTCAATCTAAAATATTATCCGGTTATTGAAACTAATAACCTCTATGTGTACGTTATTGAGATTAGTAAGATGGCTTACCCAAACAAATCGTAGAAATCATGTTATTAGTATGTATGTTCAGTAGTGGTAGGAATACTAACTTATCCGGACACAGATTTTGACGTAGGATCTCATTGTGCATTCATGCATGAAACCCCACCGGACGACGCCGAACGAGTCAGTGTCCAGAAGGGTCTTGCTAAGTCCCTTAGTGAAGATGTAGGAAATTTGATTCTAGTTACACTGCTCTCTAGCTTTCTCTTAATGCCTTTACAAACGCTAACATGCAAGTGACGAATTTTGTCACTATTTTAGTAACACCACTCTATAATCGCTACTCTATGATTTTATCATTCCGAACTCCAAACTTATTGATCAAGTTCGATTGGTGTGGATGGTTTCATTCATTCTAGGTCCAAAACCTACTAATTAATCAAACAAGGTCTCAATCCAGCCAGACCGTGATCATCAAGGATCGATGCACTATTAATTTAATTATGTTAGCTTCGTTTCTTCTGTTTCCTTCTCTTTTGTTCCGCGTAATTGTAATAGGGTGGTGACACCCAAACATGCATGGGATGAGACATCACTACGATCGAATTTTCCTACAGAGAGAGAATCAAGTTAGACCTCGAGAAAGTTAGGAATGAATATTGCCCTTAATTACCTTATGTCGAGCAATGGGCCAATGGCATGGCAAAAAGAAGAAGAATCCTTCTTCCAAATACATAAATAAAAAGTAAAAACAAGGGCACTCTTGGCTTTTTCCTCGCCGCTCACCACCTCAAAAAACTATGTTCACAAATATTAAAGAGGAATTTTAGTTAAATCTGTGGACTTTTTTTACAACTTTTACCCAATTAGGCGTAGATCTTTTTCTGTCTAGTAATCAAAATACAGATCCTTAAATAACACATCCCCCATGGATTTTTTTAATCTTGATTAAAAAAATGTAGCTTTGCTCGATTACTCTTTCAACCATAATTTCTAAATATCCTTTTTTTTAAAAGTCAGTTTACATTTTCTTTGACAAAATTGCTTGTTTTAATGTCCCTAAATTTTATTCTACAAAAAAATCCTTTTAGGATCCCTTTGACCTAACTTCTTCCAAACTTTTTGGCACGATTTTTTGTTATATTCTCCTATTTTTTGTTAAATTTAGGTCAAATTTTTACCTAACGTCCTTCATCTCAATGACAGGAATCGAAAAAGTATAAAAATATTAGCAAAATTTGAAAAAAGTCCATATAGAATGACCAAAAAGGACTAAAAGACTGTCTTTTTCATATAGATTGCCTTTTTAAAAGCGAAAAAAAAAAAGCCGCTATGTGATGTTTGATAAAGCTGAAAACTGAAATTGTAAGCTGAAAAATTAAGTATTGAAGCTAAGTGGTGATGAATTTTTAAAGAGAAAAAATTGTTTGATAAATATATTATGCGATTAATAAAAGAAATAATGAGTTAATTTTATTATTGGCCTCCATGTACTTTGTAGTAGCGGTGGAGTACTGATTGGGGGGGTGGGGTGTTGTGGCGGCGGCGGTGTCAGTGGTAATGGTGTAGTGGTGGAGGTGGAATGATGGTGATTGGGGTGGGTGGGTGGGTGTGGTGGTGGTGGCGGTGTCAGTGGTAATGGTAATGGTGTAGTGGTGGAGGTGGAATGATGGTGGTAGTCGTAACGGAGGTAGAGTGGCGACAGTGATGGCGGTGATGGTGGAGTAGTGGTGGTGATAGTGATGGAGTAGAGGTGATAGTAGTGATGACGGTGGTGAGACTGATGGAAGTGATGGTAGCAGTGGGGTGATAGCTAGTAGTGGCAGTATTTATAGTAGCAGTGGTGGTAGTGACAATCAGAGTGGTGGAGATAGTGGTGGTGGTGACAATGGTGACATGGAAAGTTAGCGGTGGAGGAGGGAAGACTTGAATGCAATTACTCAGAAAAAATACTTAGTTTTATTAACTTTTTAGCATACATCAAGAGACACTTAGGCCCTATTCCAGAAACCTTCTTAAAAAATAAGCAGTTTATTTCACATTTTCAAACTTAAAAATAATGTAAATGAAAAATAATTTTTTAATTTTTTTTTGCACCGTATTAAAGATCTTGATGAAATTTATTAAACAAGATCCATATTAGTAGAAAAATTATTTGCGTAAACACATTATTTTTGAGCTTGAAATTGCATTCTTAAAAAATAAGTACTTATTTTACGTTCCGGAACGAGGCCTTAATCTTTTAAGCAATGTCAAATGTAATTATCAAATCTTTTTAGTCACTTTAATACTTAGGGAGTGTTTCCGGTAATGAATAAATTTTTGAGAAATGTCAAGTTGTTTCTGTTACGTATGTGAGTGAAAAAGTTGTTGAGTTTGTAAAAACTTTTTTGTTTGTGAAAATAAGTTGTTAAAATGCGTTAAGTTTTGAGTATATTTTGTTAATGAAAACAGGGTCTTAATTCATGCAGTTTCAAGTTCTGAGTTTGGAATTATCAAAAAATCTACTGGTTAAGGCCTAAAATTTAGAAATTCTATTTTTGGAAAGAGTTGAAACTTAAAAGTATGTTCTTTCTTAATCTCGCAAGTTTCAATCTACTGTATTTTTTTGGGATCATTCTATATGAAACTTCGCTCTGAATTTCAATTTTTTAAGGTAGAGTCCGCACTAGGGATGGCAATGGGGAGGGTCGGGGGTGGATACCACTATCCCCGTCCGTGATCCCCGAATCCAAATCCCTCCCCATCCCCTCCCCGATCCCCACCGGGGATTTATTTTTACCCTCCATCCCCGCCCCAAAAAGGAGACAGGGATTCCTGCGGGAAATCGAGGATTCAAAGATTCCAAAACTTTAAAAAAAAAAAAAGTCACTTGCCATTACAAAAAACCAAATTCAAAAAAAAAAATAATAATCTAGGTTGTCATTACAAACCAAATGCTAAGGAAAACAACCACAGTTCCTGTCATAGTACCATTACAAATCAAATTGAAATGAAAACAGTCATATATTTTATAACGACCCGGATTTTTGCCCGATTTTTTTTTCGAATATAGAAATTATTTTTTTAATCAAATAGTCTATAGGAATCGATTAATTATTTTAAAAGTGTAATTAGATTAAACTAGAACCTAGATTAATTTTTGGTGATTAAAATTAGTTTAGCTTATACATTATTAATTACAGTAGCTTGTAACTATGTATAAGTATGTCTATATATCTATAAAATAGATATTGGTAACCATCTCACAATTTATGGGATTTGGATACACATCTCTCACCTATCTCTCTCTATCTCTATCTTTTCACTTATCCATTTCCCTTCAAACTCTTCCTAAACTATATCTCTCTTTCCTCTCGCGTTCCACCACCTTCATACTTATCCTCAAAACCCCACTCCTCTTTCACAATATAACACTCCTATTCCACTGCAAAAACAGAAGCAAGAAAAGAGGGATCACACGATTTCGTTTTTCGTCCATATCACGTACCTCTGTTCATAGCATTTTTCTTCATTGTTGATGTCGTTTTTAGGCTTGAATTTCTTCATGAATGTTGTAGAGGGGGTCGAGAGCTTCGATTTCAATCTAAGAATCACCCAAAACGGTTAAAAATTGATAGGGTTATTACCATTCAAAGTTTGGTAAAATTATTGGATTCTGTTTTCCAGGCAGATTCGGCGAATCTTCTAAATGTTCATTTTGCTCCTACTTAGAGTGGTTTTCGGGTTTAGACTTCTTCACAAAAGTTGTAAAGTGTTTCAAGATCTTCGTGTTATATACAAGAATCATCGAAAACGGAAAATTTTTAATCAAGTTATTCCAGCCCTAAGTTGTTGCTAGAATACCGACCTTTCGCCGCCAAATAAAAATCCACCGGACTCCACCGAATCGTTTTGTCCGGATTAAAGGTAGTATAATCGCTACTCTATTTCCTCCTAAGTATATTAATGTACTAAGATGCAAGTTTTTATGGTTAGAATCGAAAAGAATCGAAATTGGAATCGAATAAACGAAATCCAAGTTTTCCAAAAACTAGTTGTTCACTGTTCATAGGCGTGGTTACTATTCAAAATTTTTGTATTGTTCATACGAGTTGGCTTTTAAAAAAATAACACCTAAATTACTGCTTTCCCATTTGTCTATTTAAGGTATTTCGATAACATATTAAATTAGCCCATGAAATTATTAAGATTATGTTTCAGTCCTAATTGTTAATAATATGTTTTGGACAGTAATATCCTAGATTAGTCAATGTCCTCATTTTAAATCAAATGAGTCATGAAAGCTACTAAATTACTATTTTACCTAGTCTGGAAAAGAGAACCAAGTAAATAGGGTTTGCCAATGTATAAAATTGCACCTTTAGATTTTTATATTGTAAGTTACTGTAATGGATTCAAATTATGTGGCTCAATAATTATACTTGAGACCTAAAAGGGTACCCTAGTACATTATCAAAGCTAAGCCTACGAAATTGCTAATGGTACCTTTGAAATTAATAAAAATTATAACTAATTTACTTATTCAACAAACCTTAAGGGCATCGGCTCAATCATAAAACTCTATGTGTTTTACTTACTCGCACCATATCAATTGTCATGGTTGGTTTTATATTGAAATGTATTTTGTTTATTAATAATGTTGTTATGTATTTCTTATTATTGTACTTGCTAGATTGGACTTGGATTCCTGAGATGGTTTCGAGTAGTGGACATATAGACGTGGATAAGTAAATGATAAAATGGTAAAATTGATTGAGGATATTAGGTGCCGGTAAAGGACCCTAGTACAGTAAAGTACCTTTAGTTGAGTTGGAGAACGGTAAAGGACCCCGAGTACGGTAAAGTACTCAGAGTGTGTGGAGGACGGTAAAGGACTCCGGGTACAGTATTTGGGATACGGTAAAGGATCCTAAATATGGTACAGTATCCAGTGTGTGTGGAGGACGGTAAATGACTCCGGGTACAGTATTTGGGATACGGTAAAAGATCTTAAATATGGTACAGTACCCAGTGTGTGTGTGTGGAGGATGGTAAATGACTCCGGGTACAGTATTTTGGAAAACGGTAAATGATCATTGAATACGGTATAGTATCCATTGTGTAGATTAGGGGTATGGTAAAGTACCCAGTGTGTAGAGTTGAGAGACGATAAATGATCCTAACAATGAGATAATATGACCTCTAATGCTGAGTTGTCATGATGAGCTATTCCTTTATTATGGTTGTAATCGAATCCAGACTGGATACATAATTTAGCAGTATTCGTTTAGAACTCTGGTGCAGGACAAATAAAGGGAGAGTTATTCCACGGGACGGTCAAAATTGGTGGATGTGGGAGGAAAGGATCTCGTTGAGAGAATCCTTAAATTTCATGTAAGTTAATGGATAGTAAATAAAAAGACGATGCGCTATTATTTTATACCATTTGTATATTTTCAATTGTTATATTGTTGAACTGCTAATTGTAGAGTAATGGTTGGTAGGGTTAGAATTATTCTAGTAGATGAATTATCACTCACGGGTACGTTTGTATTTTAGTAAATCGGTTGCTTTGTCGATCAATTTGCCAGAGGGTGCAGGATATCAGGAGACCGAAGAACAGGATCCTCTACAAGTTAATCAGTACCAGGGTGAGGACCTCCCAGCTGAAGAAGGGAAGTTTGTCGAGTTTTGGACGTCTTGTCCTTAGAAGCTCTGTTAGTTTGAAATACTGTTATTTAAATTTCCAAAGATGTTATCACATTAGTCAAATTTTGTTTTATTTTTGGGGTTGTAAGATAATTAAGAATTTTTCACTTTAGTATTTGAAATTTTCGCTGCTAAACTCTGTTTAACGAAATTTCATTTCTTAAATCGATCTTATGAATTATTAAAACGGATTTAATTAACGTGTCCGAAAAATCGGGGCATTACATATCTGCTGTCATAGTGCCATTACAAATTAAATTTAAATTAAAATAGTCACATAGCTGCTGCTATAGCATATTACAAATCAAATTAAAATTAAGCTGATTTCTTCTCCATAACAGCAAACCGTTAGGATTCAAAAAGAACAACTTTAGTCTGAAGACTAGTGAAGCTTGGAGCAAGAACACGAGCAAGAATGAGATGTAAAGTCGTAGAGATGGTGGAGAATGGGGATCTTGTGTGCGTTAGTGTGTGTGGGTGAGACAGTGAGAGACTCAGAGACTGTGAGTCAAGATAGATAGAGAGGGAGGGAGAGAGAGAGGAGCAGGGAAACCCTAACTTATGTATATATATAGTAAGCTAATGACAGTGGCGTAAATAAATGAAATTCTAACTTCTTAATTCTTATGTATATATATAACTCGGATTCGGGATGGGGACTAATTCATATTCATCCCTACCCGTTTTCCATTTTTTTTTTTAAATTATCCAATATCTTATCCGATCTTCAAATAATTCCGAAATTTCCTATCCATTTGCAACGGGAAACAAATCGAATTGGATCGGATCAGCCGAAATTGCCAACCCTGGACTCGGCACGAATGAATGATTGATAGAAGAGGACAAAGGAGCGAATATGGACCGAGACCGAGTCTCCCATCCGTTACACTATTCACTTCCCCAGCCCTATTCTTATTCATCAGTCAAAATACGCACAACGCGTTGAACTTGGACCCCACTTCCCCCCCTCCACGCCTCTCCAAAAGTTCTCTCTCACTGTGTCTACATACGCACTACTTTCTCTCTCATCAGTTATTCAATCCCGCAAATACACGTCTTCCACTCTCCCTCCCTCCCTTTCCAAGCAACATCTCCACATCTCCTTCCCCCCCCCCCATATAAAACTAAACTACCCGCTCCTCCCCACAAACCCACAAAACAACACCAATCCCTCCTCTCTCTCTCTCTCTCTCTCCCTCTCTCTCTCTCTCTCTCAGATCGGACTCGCAAGTCCTGGCCTGTTCGTGGAACGATCGACTTACCTGTGGACAGAAAAACGAAACCGCACGAAAACCATGTCTGTCGGCGACTTTGACCCGAACCCCAAACCCAAACCCGTTGTGATCCGAGAGGTCTGGTCCACCAACCTCGAGTCCGAATTCGACCTCATCCGCAACCTCATCGACCGCTACCCTTACATCTCCATGGACACCGAGTTCCCCGGCGTCGTCTTCCGTCCCACCGCCACCGCCCTCAACCACCACCAGCAGCGCCGCCGCCTGGAACCTTCCGACCACTACAAGCTCCTGAAATCCAACGTCGACGCCTTGAACCTCATCCAGGTGGGCCTCACCCTCTCCGACTCCTCCGGAAACCTCCCCGACCTCGACGGCACCACCGCCTTCATCTGGGAATTTAACTTCAGAGACTTTGACGTTGCGCGTGACCCCTACGCGGTCGATTCTATTGACTTATTGCGCCGTCAGGGGATCGATTTCGACAAGAACCGATCCGACGGGGTTGACTCGGCCAGGTTCGCCGAGTTGATGATGTCGTCGGGGCTGGTCTGCAACGACTCGGTGAGCTGGGTGACGTTTCACAGCGCGTACGACTTCGGTTACCTCGTGAAGATCCTCACGCGCCGCGAGTTGCCGGGCGGGCTGGAGGAGTTTTTGGGGATCCTGAGGGTGTTTTTCGGAAACAACGTTTACGACGTGAAGCACTTGATGCGGTTCTGCCAGAGCTTGTTCGGGGGGTTGGACCGGGTGGCGAGGACGCTGGAGGTGAGCCGGGCGGTCGGGAAGTGCCACCAGGCCGGTTCTGACAGCCTGCTGACGTGGCATGCGTTCCAGAAGATGAGGGATTTGTACTTTGTGGAGAATGGGCCGGAGAAACACGCCGGCGTGTTGTACGGATTGGAGGTTTTCTGAGTAGTGAAAAAAAATTTATTTATTTAATTCTTTTGGCACAATTGTCTAAGGTGAATTTTGTAAATTAAGTTGGCTATATCAGAATATTGAATTGAAATCATCTGAGAAAATGTTTCCTATGATCTCGAACAGAGACCGTGCAAGAACGATTACGATACCAGCAACATTATTAGTTGAATCACGATTAACAAGAATTCACATTGCGGCGACTAGAAATTAGAATATGGTGGGAGTTGTGGGAGATCAAAATGCGATCGACCACCCAAATTAGACAATGGTTCAATGTATATGATAAAGTAATTAAAGATAGGGGTTTAGATTTTGATAAATAGAGTATCTTTTGAGGCAAAATAATTTAGGTCGAAGGTTGTAGTACATAAATAAAATAATCGGCTACATGATAAGTATCCAATCTAATCCGATTTGCTATTGTGATACTAGCTAAAATAGTTGTGTGCGTTGCTCGTCAGTCTCCACAGGTGGTTCAAACTAAGACAAGGTCACATGTAGGACCACAAATATGATTGAGTAAACCGATACTTAACTTTGGAGTATTAACTAGTGGGTGTTCATTCATGTTAGAATGAGTATTACTGAAAAGTGTTTCACGATGAAAGTATGGCGAAACTGTTTTCCAGACAGAAATAATAAACATATTTTACATGTTACGGCTTTTATATCAACCCGTACACTTAAGTATGCATGAGCTTGGAGCCATCGTCGAAATTATGGTATGAAGTAAAGGTCACCACTTCTCTTCTTCGTTGGCTCTAAGTGCAGTGAAGTTACACCCGAAAGGCTTTGTGGCCGTGTTCTAACCCGTACACCTAAGTATGCGTGAGCCTGGAGCTAGCGTCGAATTTATGGCATGAAGTAAAAAGTCACCACTCCTATTCTTCGTTGGCTCTAAGTGCAGTGAAGTCACACCCGAAAAACTCTATGGCCGTGTTCCAACAATGGATGCCTTCTTGTGCTCTTCTCTTACTTCGTCCCTCGCAAGGGAAGAAAACTCGATGCTAAACTCTTGATTGGAACTGAATTGAAGGAGACCAGCACGCGCGTTGACAATTCTGGTGGGCTAGCAGTACAGCTCGATCCGTATGGCAAAACTCACAAACTGCACGAGTAAAACATTGTACGTAAAGTTTGGGGGTCAACTGAGAAGTGTGGACTTGACTTGTGAGTTTGGAGGACTTCGCTAAGGGTTAAGGTCCAGTCCAGTAATTTTAACCTCCAGTCCGGTCCAGTTTTGGGCCTTTGTGGGCCCCTCCCGGGTCCACAACAATGATCGGAATCGTTCATTATGTAGAGCTCGTCGAGAATGGTATCCACGCAAAAAATTAGCTTGATTTAACATCGATAGATACATGAACAAAACATATTTGAACAAGAAAAATGGAAAATTATGAGTTTCAATTTAATTTTTGTCATCGCATTTTTCTTATACAAATATGTTTTGTTCATGTATCTATAGATGTTAAATCAAGCTAATTTTTGGCGTGGATATCATTCTCAACGAGCTCTACATAATGAATGATTCCGATCATTGTTGTGGACCCGGGAGGGGCCCACAAAGGCCCAAAACTGGACCGAACTGGAGGTTAAAATTACTGGACTGGACCTTAACCCCTTGGCTATTGGCTATAAGAGCAAATTTATTAGGTGAGTTAAAAAGGAGAAAAAAAAAGGACAAAAGTTTTTCTGCAATAGATGAGGTAAACCCATTGCTATTGTGCCTCCAGCTACAATTCTTCGGAATAACAAGCGAAAAACTGTTCAAAAGCCACTTAATTTTTTATTGTTTTCTCTCACTCTCCCTCTCTCCCCAAAAAAGAAAAAAGGAAATAAAAGTAATAATATTTTAATAGAGAATAGGTTAAATAGATAGTATTGGTGCAGTGTTGAAAAAAATATGAATAGGTAAAATGAAAAAAAATGTAAAATTTACTAGCAGTTTACCTCACAGTTGATAAACTTGCTCTAATGGTAGGTGGCCTTTTGTTTTTAGTTCAAGGCCGGTGTTCATGCAGATCCTCTAACCCAACCATGAGAGAGAGAGAGAGAGAGATATTTTTTTGGCATCAATAAAAAAACGTCATAGATAGATAAAGAGTCAATACATGAGATAACATTTTTACAGCCCCAATAAACAAAAGCTAGTAAGAGATTACAAGCTAAAAACAGATAACAAGCAGCATATACAAGGAAAGCAGCTCTCAAAGTAAAAGGTCCACTTGTGAAGAGTTTGAAGACTATTTATTGTCAAAGGGATAGGATATATATCTCCTTCGGAGTGAATTCTAGAAGTGCAACAAAACTTGCCAAAAGGTGTGCTTGATGAACTTTGATGCGCTCACCAAAGGTGATACTGCAAATGTGGACTAATGGAGTTAGAAAGCTGAAAGCAAATAACAATGGGGATGCAATTGCTAGAAACTCCTTAATGCTTCTCAACTATTGGAAATTAAAGAGAAGAGTCATTAGTATGAATATTGATATGAAGTATATGATTTTTAATAGCCCAACTCACTGCCTCAATTATAGAGATGATAGAGGCGCAGTCCCTTTGAGCATTGGAGCTTTAAAAAAAATAGCCCACAAGCCTGGAGTTAACCATAAAAATTACTCGCACACCTGATTTCTTGAGCTGTAAATTAGAAGCATTAGCACAATAGATATCCAAAATAGGATCTGCCTGAGAGCAAAGACAAGGATTGACATGGGAAGGATGCTGCCGTATGGGAAGGTGATGAAGGGAGGCATGTTGGAATAGAAGAACGCGCAATAAGGACAATCACAAATAAGTATGAACTTAAGGTACTCCCTCTATGAACACACAATAATAAGATAAATCTCGTTTTTCATTAATCAATAAATAACTCCTTAGTCGCAAGGCTTACAACTTATTATATGGGCTGAGAACTCTAACCTTAATTGAACCCTAATTCTTGTAGAACAAGAAAACATAAAATAGGAAACGAATAAACTATAATTGGAAAACTGAATAGTCTAGAACACTTATTCCTAAAATTAAAACTCCCTAACAAAATTACTAAAACATAAAATATGAAAAACTAAATAATGCTATTTATTAAATAAATTTCAATTCCCATTCTGCATCATTCTCCCCAGCTTGAAGAAACTCGTCCTCGAGTTTATGAAGTTGGATCCCCCATAACTTGTCCGCATCAATTTTGTACCTCAAATTATTTTTTCGGACCCCAAACTGTAAAGATGAGTCTGAAAAATACAAGCAATATTGTTTGTCACAACTTGCTATAAGTACGCAATCCAAATATTTTCCTTCACAATAACTTCAATATATTCCCAAAAATAATCCCCGAATTGATTACTATGACCAGCTTCAACCCCCTCCGATTTCTGAATATTACACAAGAAATTCATATCCAAGCTTTCAATTACGGTGTACTTCATGCGGTCCCAATCAGAAGGCTTTGGTGTAGAAAAGCACTTGAATCAAGATACGTGGACATGGTTTTAATGACATTACCATTGATCTCACAATGTTTTTCATGCCCACAACTCCAATTGGTTGCTCATCAATCACATTCTTCTTGTTTTGTACCACTACCCATATCAATCCAATATTTTTTTCTTCAGCCACTTCATTCTTGCCTCCCTCATTAAAATCATGATCTTCTTTTGTAGTGACTACATAGTCATACTCCTCTGGATAGTCATCCTACGTAGCAGGTAAATCCCAATCAACTTGTAAGTGCAATTAGGAAGTATTAGTGTCCAAAAATAAAAAAATTTAGCAATCAACTTTCATTACTTAATTTTTCAACTTTCAATTTCAATTTTCAATTTTATCGAGCAACACCCTAGCATAGCATCCAGCAAAATTTGGGACCTCTAAGAGCATCTCCAATGGACCCTATAAAACACCCATTAGCATGAATGGCTAAAATTTTAACTAGTGAATCAACAAAATGTATACAATATTGGGAAAAAAAATCAACAAAAGGTGACCCCAATAGACTAGATAAATTGGTCCATAAGCTTATGGCTCAATAGTTCACCCTCTAAATTTAGCCACCAATATATAGACTCACTATATTTTTTGTGCACCTAACTTGTAAAACAAAAATGGATTTTTGTTTTTCTAAGAATAAAATGGACCTGCTTAAAATGTTGTCGTGCTAAAAAAAAACGTTGTAGGGTTTCAAAATGGAAGATTGCTCTTTTACTGCTCTTGCTTTGCTTTTTCATGTCGACTTTGTGTCTACGAAATATGCTAATTCATCTCATTCACAACGCCACATAGACCGCCTTTTTTTTTCATTCTAAGTTGATCAAAAATTTTGTTTAAGATAATAAAATTTAGCTAGTCATTGAATTTGTCATTCACTCAGTATACTATTGACTACCTATTGATCCATAAGTGGGTTCTATTTATATCAAAAACTACCAATTGGCCATTCAATTTTAGCTAATTCCATTTTTTTTAACGGCGAAAATAAATTTTATTAACCTTTGAAATTGAATAAATTTTACATTTTTTTTTTTTGGAACTGTTATTAGCCAATCCATTTGAGATGCTCTAATTGCATAGTACATTTCCCCACACCCTATAAATAGTGTACTCTCACTCTCGTTACATTCTTCTTCTCCCTTTCTTCCGTTCACGTTCATGCTTCCCCGCCTCGCAAATCCGTAGATATATACGCAGCCGCAGGTATGAATAATCCCATTCCATTTCAATTCAATTCCTCTGTTTCAGTTCCAAAACAGTCTTTAATTCATTGCATTTTTCCTTATTCCCCAAATAGCCGTACGATTTCTCATCTCAAACCTTGTAATCGCTTTGATTTCTCATGTCCCTTTTTTTTTTTTTTTAATCCAGTACCGCGATCATACGTACTTGGGGGCCGCTGAACTGCATGGCTTTTTTTCTGATTTCGTCAAATTCGATCGTGTCACATTTTCATTGTGATTTAACATCAAGTTTTCTCCTTATTAGATGTGTTTATATACGCACGCACGCACGCATTCATTTGTAGGTGTATGTAGTTGAGGTTGATCTTGCCTTGGAAATATTGTAATGTTTCCCTTTCTCTCCTGAAGTTGGCAAACTTTATTTATCTCTGTTTAGTCTGTCTACATGGTGCAATGTAATTAAGCGCATTCAATTCAGAGATATGGAAAGAGTCTAGTTTCAGATGAATTGATATTTTCGATTTTCTTCAATAGTTTTATGTGTTAAGGCTTTGGTGATTTGCACTGATCAAATCAGTAAATCTAGGATCAACAAATGGTGCAAGACACCGAATTCATCGCATAAAGCAGCGGGTTCTTTGACAATACTGGTGGGTCCTGCATCATCATCGTGCAGGGTCCATCAGAAAGCGATGCTTTATGGCGATGAGATAAATGTGCCTGTAAAGTTTCTCATCTATTTTAGCTTCATTAGCAGAGTTTTTTTTTTTTTTGGGGGGGGGGGGGGGGGGGAGGGGGTGGGCTTTTCTCTTTACGAATTTTGTTGATTTTTAATTTTCAAAACCTACAAGGAACTGAGGCACTTCACTAATGCATTTTGTTGAATGACTGTGATGTAATATACGTTTGGCTAATTTACCTTTTGAATCCATTCTAGCATTGGTTACCATTGTAATATGATCTCTCCAGCAAAAAAAAACAAGTGGCTAAACTAGATTCATTTTGCAAGTTCAACCTATTGAAGCAAATCATTACTACAATTGAAGTGATATAGAGAAAAATCTTAGCCACATTTATTGGAATTCGAAAAATGATATAATCACTGCCCGTTGAGAAACATTTCTAACTTCTAGCACTTCTTGTTCGCATTTCATGTGAAGCTGTTTGGGCCTCTATGACTTGAGTTCTTGTTATGTTTCCAGCTATGTAAATCGGGTTGCAATGGATGATGTTGTTTTCCAATACTTTATCTTATGCAAATGTGTACAATAAAGTGAATTCATCTCGGTATTTATCTGTACTATTTACCCATGTGATGTATTGATGTACTGTTTAGATTCAGGAGGTAAAAGGTCTTTATCTCTAACTCGACTCCTCCATATGAGAAGAGGTGTGCGGGTGATCAACAGTTCAAACGGAAGACTAAAAACTCTCTTACTGCTGTAGAGATACCTCAGCCTTTTGGGGCAAAAGGGGCTCGATTCCAAGCAGCTCCGAGCTCTCAAGGCAGGGTACGCTGTATAGGAATCGAAGATAATGAAAATATATTCAATTCTTTGAATGAGAGGCAATTTACATGTTTCTCGGTTCCTTTCAATTAGAAGCAGCATATAAACTGAAGTGATATATGTGGCTAGTCAATGGATAAGCTATTGGATTTTTATCTTTCCTGCTGGTGAACTGATGAAATAGTTTTAATTTCAAGTTTCTAGTTTAGTCTTCTGTTGTGGGATATCCCATTATTCTTAAAACTTAAAGTAATTCCTTTCTAACTAAGAATATGAACTAACTCATCACTTTATTATCTGCATCGATCTAGATATGGATACTTTTCTCTTCACTTCAGAATCTGTCAATGAAGGCCATCCAGACAAGCTCTGTGACCAAGTCTCAGATGCCATCCTGGATGCTTGCCTAGAACAAGATCCAGAAAGCAAAGTTGCCTGTGAGACCGTCGCAAAAACTGATACGGTCATGGTCTTTGGTGAGATCACAACCAAGGCCAAAGTAAACTACGAGAAGATAGTTCGAGACACTTGCAGAGGCATCGGCTTCACCTCCCCCGATGTTGGCCTCGATGCTGATCACTGCAAGGTCCTAGTCAACATCGAAGAACAGAGCCCTGACATTGCCCAGGGAGTCCACGGTCATTTAACCAAGAAGCCTGAGGAAATCGGGGCTGGAGACCAAGGCCACATGTTTGGCTATGCCACTGATGAAACACTCGAACTCATGCCCCTAACCCATGTCCTTGCGACCAAGCTCGGGTCCAAGCTCACTGAGGTGAGGAAGAACAAGACCTGCCCCTGGCTAAGGCCTGATGGTAAGACCCAGGTGACTGTCGAGTACAAAAATGATGGTGGGGCTATGATCCCTATTCGTGTTCACACGGTCCTCATCTCAACCCAGCACGATGAGACTGTCAACAATGAACAGATTGCCAAGGACTTAAAAGAGCATGTAATTAAACCCGTCATCCCGGCCCAGTATCTAGATGAGAAGACCATCTTCCACCTCAACCCCTCAGGTCGGTTTGTCATCGGGGGACCCCATGGAGATGCAGGGCTCACTGGCCGGAAGATTATCATCGATACATATGGTGGATGGGGTGCTCATGGCGGAGGGGCTTTTTCCGGGAAGGATCCTACTAAGGTGGATAGGAGCGGTGCTTATATTGTTAGGCAGGCGGCAAAAAGTGTGGTGGCTTCTGGACTTGCTCGCCGGTGTCTAGTGCAGGTTTCTTATGCAATTGGTGTGCCAGAACCGCTTTCTGTGTTTGTTGACACTTATAAAACCGGGACGATTCTGGAAAAGGATATTCTGACTGTGATCAAAGAAAATTTCGACTTTAGGCCCGGAATGATAGCAGTCAATCTTGACCTAAAGAGAGGAAGCAACTTCAGGTACCAGAAAACTGCTGCTTATGGGCATTTTGGCCGCGACGATCCAGATTTTACTTGGGAGACTGCGAAGTTCCTCAACCCTAAAGCTTGATTCCGGTACACTAGGTGCAAAAAAAAATTCTTGTTTATTTCTGTAGATGGACATCCAGTTGCTATCACTTTTCTGGTTGAAGAATAATACAGAAGCTATAGGATACATCTAACATTTGCGTTGTTCTTTATAGTCTTCCAAAGCTGCATTGCAGTGCCGGAAGTAGATTGGTATTAAAGATTTGAAGGAGCCTATAAGGGTTTGGTTCGTGCCTTTAGTTTCCACTTTTCTTTTTGTTGTTTTTTTGCTCGAAGTTCTTTCCAGCAGCTTACTTGATTGCTGGGATTCAAAGTTATCATTTGTTTGATTTATCAATTTTTAGCACAGATTTGATTCAGTAAGATGTGAATAATTTGATCCAGTTGATGGGTACTCAAATTTATTCAGTTGCTCTATATAGCATAGCTACCATGGAAAAATCAAGATATGGGTAGAGCTCTTTCTTTTTTTCCCTTTATCTATGCTTTCCCCTTTCTGAAACACCATAAAGCCCATTATTTCCTTGTCGGTCCATTATTCCAGTCCACCAAAAGTTTCAAAGGGGCAAACTTAACAGATGGGGTCAAAAAAGTAAATAGTCAAATCCCCTATCATGATAATTTTTGTTTGCATTTTGTTCTGCCCATGGAATAAACTCCACGTCCCACTTTAAAGATTTTCCTATCTCTCTCCTCTGAAGTTTGGAATTATGCATTGGGTTAGAGGGAAAATCTCGTTTAATAACCACCAAGAATGGCCACAGGTCTGCTAGCCCCTTCCTACCACTTCAAAAACCATGCTCTCTTCTCTGCTCCTGTATTGGGTATTGGCAGACTCAACAATTCGCGCAACTATGTTTCTGGTCGTGATGCCTCCAAATCCAACTTGAATCCCTTCAGGGTCAGAGCTATCAAAGAGAAAACTGAGGAAATTAAGACCCTTTCTTCCTCTTCTCCAGAGGATGTTACAAAGAAGTATGGCCTAGAAGCTGGTCTCTGGAAGGTACCTCTCTCTCTCTCTCTCTCTCTCTCTCTCTCTCTCTCTCTCTGTGCGTGTGCGCACGCAAGCTCTTGACGTAATACAGTGCTGGAAAGAAAATTGACGCTGGGTTTGCTGATAAAATGAAGGATAAAACGAGGAACTGGAAATTAATAAACACAACAGTAATTTTTTTTCATTGGCATTGGTTATTTCTGCTCCATTTGGACTTGTTTGTTGATTTCTCTTGATTTGGTTCTGGGGCTTGATAACTTGAATCACGAATTGTAACAGTACAACTACACCCACGTCATCTTTTTTTCTTTTCTTTTTTTGCATAAATAGTGATTTTGGAAAAAAACTCCAGCTCTTTTGAGATGATGTTGCTCATGTATGTCTATCTATGTATTTTTCTCTCTCTCAGATTATTGTTTTGTTGCTTAGACCTGTAGTACAGTAGTTCGAAATAGAGAGCAGGGGCAATAGGGGAGATTTTGTCAAATGGGTATGGAGATGCAAACAAGATAGGGACTATTTATGTGGTATCTCTTTGCTCTTTGGATTGTTGTTTTTGTTGTGTCGTCATCGTCGTCGTTCTAGTAAGGGTAGAGATAAAGTCGTTCTAGAGAGGGGTATGGAATAGAGTTGGGCTTTTATGACCTAAAACAAACGTAAATCGAAAACCAAGATGGAACATTCTGTAACCAAACTCTATGGGCAACAAAGCCGAAGATTGTTTTGTACTGAGGAAACTGGATTTTTTTTACCGCTAGATCTATCTATGTCAGTTGAATTACATGCATGTGTTTTCTCAATTTCGCCTTTCGATTAAGCATTTCATTTTGTGAATGAGATGCACTCAAATTCCTGCTGCCCACATGAAGTCTCTCGCGCACACAGAGGGAGAGGGAGATCGACTTTTTGGTGGTAAATCGTGATGCTGTTTAATGAGTATGAATATATAATTACATAGTTTATGTAATCCCATCAAACTAATACTTCCAATGTATATCCTACTATTGTGCGATTATATATTTGATGGATGCTTATGCGGACTGAAAAAAATATTAACCATACACTGAATATACTAACACTGGACATGTAAGCCCTTTGAATATATAGTCTAATTCGATGCTCAAATATGATCAAATAAACGGGCTCTTTTAAGTTTTTGATTGGATGTTGGCAGATATTCAGCTCAAAAGAGGAAGGAAAGGAAGGGGACAATGGAAAGAACAAATCAAAGGGGGATCAAGCAAAGGAGCTACTAGCAAAATACGGCGGAGCATACCTGGTCACCTCCATTACCCTCTCCTTGATCTCCTTTGCACTCTGCTACGCTCTTATCAGTGCTGGCATCGATGTCCCGGCTTTGTTGCAGAAGGTTACTACAAATCTAGTCAAATAGTTACAATTTGCTGGTTTCAAACACCTAGGAAACGCCCCTCTGGGTACATCTGATAAAATTGGAACAATACAAGGAAGAAATTTCGTCGGAAAACCTTCATGTGGGAAACTGCTTTGGATACTAATGGTTGAACTTATGTTTTAACATTTTGCTGCTGCAGGTGGGAATCGCCTCTAACGAGACAGGGGAGAAAGTCGGGACTTTTGCATTGGCATATGCTGCGCATAAGGCTGCATCTCCGATAAGATTTCCTCCTACCGTGGCTCTAACTCCCATTGTTGCTAATTTGATTGGGAAGAAAGTTGATAAGGAGATATAGTTTGTATGAGTACATAACGCAGAGTCTGATGTATTTTTGTAAGCGTCATATGTAACTCTCTATGAAATGATATATTTTCCACCCTTGTATGTCAGTGGAAAAAACATTAGATCTACCAGTTGCATTGAGATCGAATAGTCTGTTCTACATTCACCACGGTTCTTTTGTTTCAGACTCCCTCTCCAGCATATACAATCGAAGCCCAAAAGAGGGGTGAATGGCACAAGAAGAGGGGTAAAATGGGACACTGGTTCTGTTGCGTTGGAGTAGAAAGCTCATTGAAACACTTAAAAGATATACTAATAAGTTGAAAGATGAATGAAAACCATAGCATGGAAATCAAGACATCAAATCGCATAAGGTTATATAAAATGTGGAAGCGACCTAGCTCATTACTTTACAAAGCCCAACCCTACAAACTGCACGACGTCCTAATCATTACATAGAAGCCGAGAGAGAAAAGAATACACACGGGGAACTTCTGATAACATGGTTACCTCCATCGTCCCTGTATAGCGATCCAGCTTTGTTCGTGGACTTGTAGGAACATCGAGAGGCCAAACCCCTTGGAGCCTTCAACTCTACCTGTGGGCTTGAATGGAGATAACGGAGAGATGATTGAACATAATGTCTCAAAAAAGCTGGCACCATTCTCGAGCGTACGTGATTAGACTTGCTGGCAAATCCCATTCATCACCCTGTAGTATTATTAGCAGCGGAAGGCACTTCTGTTGTACTTGAGGGCGGAGTTTGAGGACGAGTAGTGTTGATACTAGCCATTGCATAGTGGTCATGAAGCGAACCCAAGTCATTCCATTCGACAACAGCTGAGTTCGCGAGTTAGGGATTTGAAGATTCATGCTTACAAAAATGAGGGCTAGAAAAGGGTAACAAAAAAAAGAGAGCCAAATAAGACTAGAGGATACGTTCTGTACTCCACATGTCTGTAATGCTAATATCGGCAGCATCTGATAAAAGCCAGTAATCTGCATCACTCTGCAAATACCAAAGAAACCATGTAATAACCCCACAAAAATTACAGTCAAAACCATGTTCTTCTTTGTCTATATTTTCACTTGTTAACCTAAGGCAGGCAAACTTTTTCAAGACTTCCATAGACTTGGGCCACCACTGGTAGAGAAAATTATCCACCGTTGCTGGAAAACTCACAGGAAAGGCAATAAAATATTCTCAAAATAGCTTAAGCTGGACTTGCAATCGGCAGATTGTGTGGAGCTCTTTAAATAAAGTCACACATTTGAGTTGCTGCAGGCAATCTTTACCCAATAACTAAGACATCAACGATTAGATAAATTTAAGAAGTTAGGACTCACTTCAACTTCTGGAACAATCTTCATGATCCCACTCACGAAGTCTGGCGAGGGATGTGTATCTGAGAATGTTCCATGGGGTTCTTGTCCCTCCATTTCTACGTTACTTTGTCTGTTTTCTTCAGTTACCACCGGTGCAACTGGGTTTTCAATTAGCCCTGATGCTGGAGGAATGCTTGGGGGTGCCTCAACAGCATTGATCTCTTCAAATCTCTCCTCAAATTGACTGAAAATTTGATTTAGAAGAGACAATACAAATCCATATTATAATGTGAATAATCTGCAACAGAAGGACTATCAACCTCAGGTATAAGTCCAAGGCTGGGTCCAGGCTAAAGATGGAAAGACATGGCAAACGTTGATACATTACTTTTTCCACCCACAAGAAGCAAAAGTACCTGACAAGGTAAACATCTACCGGACCCATGGTGCTCCTAAGCACTACTCTGTATCTCCTCTGAGGATAGTCAACTGCCTGGTAAATCAGCAAGTTGAGTTAATGAATATGCAAATATGAATTATCCCTCAATTAGGTACGATATTGACATCACCTCATCAGGATCCGGGACTTCTAGCGTGGTGCCATGTGGAGCTTTAATTGCTATAAGGGTTTGATTCTGAGAAAAGCAATGAATAACATGCTTAAGAAATAATCATCGGAAGCAATATTAATAGAAGCCTCATCACCATAAAACTAAGAAATTGACACTGTGCATGAATTAAACCTGGAAGCAGGGTAAGTTTTTGATGTCATCTTCAGTGACAAACAGCAACCTACAAAAGAATCAGAAAAGACAAACTCCATTATGAAACTGAGAAACCACAATCTAGTGAAGTCTTGCTATCTTACTGAATATTTGCTACTTAATAACTGGATTTCAGTACAGTTGAAGAGCATTTTACCTCTGATTGTGCTCGTTTTCACTCAGCTCCCTCAACCTTTCTTGCATTTCTCTACAAGACACGGGGAGTATATAAGCATCAAATTAGCCCTCCTTGGACAAAAATAATTGGTATGATTGTGCATCATCATGTTACCTTATTTGTTCATCTAGCCTGCACTCCTCTATAGAGAGGTTTTCAACTTCTTCCTGCAGAGGAGAAAAGCACCAATCAAAACGAAAGCGCCTATAAACGGAAAGAAATGTGATGCGTTCCTTTTGAACTTGGCACATTGATTGCAGGTGATGCATAATTTACTGGACATACTATGGTGTTCTTCCATACGACTCAAATGAAAGAAACCCAACAAAGCCCTAAAAGAGTACATTGTGGAATGTTATTAAAATCATCACCTTCTTATTGTATCGTATGGCATATATCAGTCAGCTGATCAGCATATAAAGTTTGCAAAGTAATATAACTTTCTGGTTATTCATGTGTAGCTGGCTGTCTTGCATGCAATCCTTTGTCACCATTCTACGGAGCAGTGGTTGACACACTAGCACATCCTAAAATACTACTTGGGTGGGCACAGGATTATTCTTACTTTTAGGAATTTGTTGTTCTTAGAGTTAGGGATATGATGCCATCATCCTTTTTCCTTTAATCTTTGTAACAATTTCAAAGATTATAAAAAAATTTGCATTTCAAAAAAAAATCCTAAAATACAACAACACACGCTGGGAAACAAATATTGTTTGTGCGTACACATACATTTGCATGCACACATTCCATGAGTTAGACATTCACATTTCTCGTCAATTCGAATGCTCATTGAATCCGTACCAGTGGAACAGAAGATGAATTTGAACAAAATTAAGCTGCAACTACTCCCTCGCATTTTTTACCAGCAACAATATTCTGAGTAATAAGAAGTGCCTGCTCCATACTTGACTTGTGTCTTTATAATCGATGCACTTTATCTCAAATTACATCAAAAAGGTCCGCTACATACTAGGGACATGTCTGGTATATTTCTAAGGGTGGTGAGGATGGTTTCCTCTTACATATGCGTATGACGTAACGCTAAAACCTGGCTCCTTTTAAGGAGTGTTCATCCTACATTGCCAGGTGCCAACCCCAACAGAGAACTGACTATGTGGATTTTAATGCTCCCGGACAATAGAAAAGAATATGGAAAGAAACTAAAACACATGCATGCATGTTTTCAAATGGCGGTAATCTGGCCACCGGAGTTCCGTAATGCCAACAAGCGCATATGTATCCAGTTTCTGCATACCTGTATAGCTGAAACACTCTCCTCAACCTCCCCTGGCCTTGACACATCAATTCCCCTGATAAACCAAGCAATTTACTAATTAAATTCTTAAGTGAGGTGATTCTAAGAATCAATCAAGATAGGAGTGAAACACAAAACTTTTAAGTTCATAAATATTGAGGAATACATCCATACTTCCACTGAATCCTATTCTTGAGTTTCTTTTCGATAAGGCCAATTCCTTCAAGGACATTGGTTATATCATATATCCTCCTCTTCTGTACCTGCAACAACAGAATCCCTTCAATCGAACAAAACATTACAACAATTGTTATGATCCTAGTGTCCCCCATTGGGCAAGTATGGTCTTCACCTTGTGTATATAAGCTCCTAGGCAGCCTTCCCTCGCCAGCCAATTTTCAAAGGCAAGTTCTACTTCTACCATGGGTTTATATACAAAATGAAGCACAGATTGGATAGTAGTGGTTACCTCTAATGTGTCAGCAGCTTTATTTAGATCAAGAATACCATCTTCAGCATGTTTGATCAGATTGATGAACTTTTTTGTCAATAGACCTTAAACAAAAATCACAAAATTGTGATTAGAAATTCCTGCGGCATGTACTTGCTCCATTTCCCAAGGTAAAGAAAATATAGAGCCAACAATAAAATAAATGAAGCTGCAATTACCATAAAAGAACTAGGATTTTGATATTTGCGCTCCATTTTTTACTGATGGCGCTCCACTTTGTTCATGAAGTTACTAGTAACATCACGTTAAAAGTGGAGCGCGAAAATCAGTTTTCAAGAACTAAAGTTGAAACTAAAAGAAGAAGATACAACAGTCCACTATGAATATTTGAACATAAAAAACAAACTGCATAAGCAATAATTCAGTTACCGAGAGAGCTATCATATCGACAGGGACCAACTGGAGTAAGATTATTGACAGAAGGAGAACCTGCAAACATAAAAATGTCAACTTTTCCCCTTTTTTCCTGCTTGTAGGGGTGAAATGTTGTAAACATCATCACTGAAATACTCTTTTGACAATATTTTAGATCCTTTGCAGTCTTGCAGAAATATAGTGAAAAAATACTGGAATTTATGTAGTGGGTAGTAATACTCACCAGCATGTGATGAAGGAGTTTGAGATCCAGTTCTATTGCCCTTTGCCATTCTTGGCACTTTTTGTGCCTTCCCCCCTTTCCTTGATACAGGTGTCTGAAAAGGACTGCTAACAGCTTCTGCATAGCCAGTGTTATGGTTCCGCTCACTCGATTCAGCTTCAAATTCTGCTATTTCACCCTTCCTCTTCAATGGCTAAAAGACACCCATTTAGTTTTACAATATAAACAATATGTTGAAATGTAACTACATGTTAATTACAAGGAAATCTCAACTGAGGTCCACCCAAGGGTAACATCATCATAAACAGCATATATACAGGGCTTTGAGAACAAAAACAACTGATAACCAACGTACTTTAAAACAACAGAAGGTCCTCAAGGCTTGGCTATGAAACAGTAACAACTAAGGGTTGACATTTCAAACCCGCCGAATACCTTTGGCAAATGAAATGCCTGACTAAAGTCTCTCAGAAGTTAACCAGAAAGGAAAAGATAGTAATCAATTCAATCATGAGGAACTCAACATAATATGACTCAACTAAATAAACCCCGACTTAATCACAGCAACCCATATTTCCAAAAGCAACAATATATCTCTCTCCTCACTAAGCCTGTCACCAATATCTTCCCAATGAGCCTATGTCCTTTAGAGAATCAAAGTGGCCAACAGAACCTTTATCGCCTCCAAAATTCCAGGAGAAGCATTCCATATCCTCCTCCTGCCCATTCCGTTACCAACTCTAGTCTTTAGGTTTGTATTGAGAATGAAACTAACTCACGACAGACATCACTAACCATAATGAAGCGATCTAAGCATAAAATCGCTCATAGGTGTATCTTTATTATTTGGATGAGCAATAAATGTGAAACATAAAAGGCATCAAGGAATTGCCAACCAAGTACATAATGACAGATCTCAACCCTTAAATGCCAAAAGGGGCCATAGATAAAATGGCATGCTCTACATACATATATGGAGGATCCAAAAAACAAAAATCTTACACGCCAAAACTCAACTATACCCAGCGTATGCAAAATTCTTTAAATGACAATCGAATCCTCCACTCCTTGGGAAGATCTTCTATTACGTTCCCACCAAATCAACCACATAAGCCATGAAGGAGCTAGCAACCAAGATTTGCTCCCGTGTTTCCACACCCTTGCCCCTGTTCAACTCCCCATTACTCCAGCCCAGATCCTTGTAAAACACTCAATCAAATCCGAACAAGGCGACAACCGAAGTCCACGACTCCCTTGCAATATGAGAGTGAAAGAGTAAATGAGCAACCAACCATCTCCCTGTCATTCTTGCACAAGCAATTCCCGTTCACAACAGTTTCGTATCCTTCATACGGAGGACAACGGTCAAAATTTCGCCAAGAGCAACTATCCAAACAAAAAATCCATCTGGCGCCCCTACTCTCCGAGGAAGTTTTTTGTGCATCAGTGACACCGACACCACGTGGCGTGCTGACGTGGTGTCACCGATCCATTCATACTCAGACGCATTCGCCCAAAGTTGGGGGCCAAGGCCAAGCTGGCCGACCACTAAACACAACCAGCTCAATCGAGCATGAATGGATCGGTCACACATCAACAGGCCATGTGGTGTCACCGTTCCCGAACTGCTTTCTCCATACCCTTCTATGGAAACCCCTCTCTCTCTCTCTCTCTCTCTCTCTCTCTCTCTCTCTCTCTCTCTCTCTGTGTGTGTGCGAAGAAAGACACACCAAAACCAACATCCCGTCTCCCCCTCTAATCAATCTTACCCTCCCCGTCACCAACACCACCTATGCCATAAAGGAAAAAAAGCTCAAAATCCCGAACATCTCTGCTCTGCCTCCCAATCTAGCAACCGTCTACGTGGTCTAATATCTCAAAAAAGCAAGCTTTATCAAGACAAAACCTATGAATCATACGAAATGAATCACCGATACTAGTCGGAACATCATCTCAGTCTAAACAAAGCATAAACTAGACGCATAAAACTAACAATATTCAAAACCAAACATACCAATTACACAACACCAACTGAAAAATCACAACTCGAGCACAGTCCCGCGCATAAACAAGCGGACACAAACGCACTAACCGGCGATTTGACGACGATAGCCTCGGGTTCCTTCTGCCTGTGGTCAAACGCGGGGGCCGCCGAGAACCTGTGGTAGTCCCCAAACGGCGGCTTCAACGCCGTGAACGGCAGTTGGTTCTTCAAAGGCGGCGTCTGCCGGATGATCTGGTCCGTCGGCTGGCTCGGAGCTTGCGAAGTAGACATCTGAACTCAGAAAGCTCACCAATTTGTTGAAAAACCCCCAGGGGATCGATCGAGCCCTCTTCTTGAAGCTTTGAGGGCTTGTTTAGGAGAGCGAGAGGAATTGGAATCGGAATTGGAGTGAGAAACGGAATCGACGGGGGAGGAATCGGAGGGTGAGAGATCTGATTTGGGGAAGGAGGAGGAGAAGGAGGAGGTGAGAGAGAGGATTAAAAAAGCGGGAAGAGAGAGAAAGAGCAGAAAACGAGGGTAGAGGAGAAGGAAGGAGGGAATTTGGTTCGGATATAGATGTGGAGGGAAGCACTTAGATATACTATTATTAAATAATTGACTCACTACAGTAATACTACTACTACTTATTACCTGTATTTATTTATTTATTTATTTTAATCATATAAGAAAATGACAGAAAATTAGCAATTGTGTTTTTCTTTTTTTGTCCTTTTTTATCGCCCGGTAGAGGGAAACTATGGTTTCAGCAAATTTTTTTGAAAATAACTAAATTTTATGAATAAGTGTCAGCGGTTTAATAAAAAAGAATTATTAGGCCAATGTACCGTTATAGAGTTTGGTTGCTCCTAACGTAATCGTGAGTACAATTGAGTTTCCTTATTCGAGAGCTTATCTCGCATTCTTTTTTCTTCTACCCTGCATAAAATGATGGATAAGAATAAAATTATAACATATTTTAACTAATATTATAGAATACATGTTGTTTACCAGTAACACAATTACGGGAATGGAGATTTTCGCTTGCTTAAATGCAAATTTCTTCCGTGATAAATTTGTTCAATTTAATTTGCTCAAAACAAAACTGAAATTTACACTTGCCACGAATGAATTTTATTCACTTGATAGTTTATGGCTAATCTCCAGCCCAAGGAGTAAATTATTAAGCCACTTTTCCAAAATATATAATTTTTTAGGAATCAGATAATAATGTTATGAGTGAATAAAATAAAGAGATGAATTTATTAATGTTCCTAGGAGTATTATTTTGTTCATTTCAAAAACTAAAAATACTATAAATAACGTGGGTTGGAATCGGCGATTCGCGCCTTTTGTAAAACTCAGTTAAAGTGGCGATTATTTGGCGCGTAGTGGGGGGGTTTTCGCGAACCCAAGCCCTAACTGACGACACTCGCCACCTCCGCCACGTATGCCGCTAAAGCTACAAGACAAAATATGGTTAGTAGGTGTCTTGCTTGGGCTTGGGCCTTTACTACATGGACTTAAACAGGCCCACTAGTGGGCCTAAATATGGGCCAACAGCTTGAGATAGAAGACCCAACAACTTCTAAAGACACCACAGCTTGAGAAAGATTATATTTGTGAGCAATTTATGGATTCGAAAATCCTATCTGCACCGACGGTTTCCGTAGGGAAACCGTACCGACGGCCACGCGCGGCCGTCTTCGACCACAGGAAGGCCGATCCGAACCGTCCAAAATTTAAAAAAAAAAAAAAACGAGGGGGCCCACGCGGGAATCAACGGCATCCGAGGTGTGTAAGGTACTTGATCCGAGCACCATTTTTTCGTGTATATATATACACCTTACACACCTCGGATGCCGTTGATTCCCTTGTGGGCCCCCTCGTTTTTTTTTAAAAAAAATTTTGGACGGTTCGGATCGGCCGTCCGGTGGCCGGAGACGGCCTCGCGTGGCCGTCGGTACGGTTTCCCTACGGAAACCATCGGTGCACATAGCACTACTCTTATAGATTTTTGTAGGGTACTTCGGCCCCAACTTGAATGTGATTGGTTTATTGTGATAGAATTCGTGAATGACCTGTCTTTAACTAGATTGGATAGGGAAATAGTCAAGGTCTGCGTAAACTTACCCGGACACTCCTGACCGTTGAAAAAAAAATAGGGTTTGTCATTTGAGAATTCGCCATGCGATATCGACCTCTCAAGTATACTAATACTGTTTGAGCCTTATGGCCAATTGCATAATCCATTTTTTGTATGTGATACCAGAAGTATGAGCGTTCCTTGACTAATTCTAGAGCCATGAAGTTAATAACCGGACAAATTTTCAGTGACTCCAATATTTGGAATATTTGACTTATGTGGGAATGAAACATGTGACCTCATTGCATAATCCAATTTAATGATATGAACAATTCATCTTTACTCCAATATTCTACGGGCCTGGAGGTCATTTATGAAAGAATACTCGTTAATACTTAATAGTAATCATAAAATTTTGCTACTTTCTTGAAGCCAATGAGAAAAAACAAATTTAAAATTTATTGACAATAGATCATCTATTCTTTTTGATGAACACATGATGATAATCAAATTATTCTTATCATAATTTCTATCTAAGGGTATCCATAATCAACAATTCAGATCATGAAATTGAACCAATGAGAACCCCTTCATCAGCTCCTGGTTGTTTTTTTTTTTTTTTTTTTTTTTTTTGGGAGTGTGTTTTGGTAATGTATTCTTCTTCTCCTGATGATTGTGTGTTCGGATTGTTCCATGTCTACAATGTGGAACCCACCTGCATCAGACGATTGCGAGTACATATGTTTTCATAATTGTTCACATCCATCTGTGTTGTAGATGTGGAACGCACCTGCATCAGCCGACTGCGAATACATCTATTTTCAAATCTGTTCACATCCATCTGTGTCTGTAATATTGCTAGTTTTATATTGGGTCCGGATCTTCTCTAGCAATTGTCCCACACAGTCCAGTAGTTTCTTACGATGAAGGAGACTTGGACTGGTAAGAGCTTTTGGGATCTATACATGTGAGATAGCTCCAACAACTATTGAGATAGCTCCATCTGTGTTGAGAATACTTTTTTCCTTTTTATACTTTCCTTACCTATGTATTACCCAATTCACATTCTGACCATTCTTTTCATTCATGCAAACTAATTAGATCAATTACAGGTTAACTGATTCTTTAGCTTTAGCACCATAAGTGGTAATTGATTTTTGCACTCCCGTTTTTTTACGAATGCACTCTATTTCTAGTCATTTCAGTTTAAAAAGGGTGCGGAACTCAGTTACAAAATTTTGGATGGCATAATATACAGAATTGAACTACGAAATAAATGTCCTCCGATCATGTGATTAAGAAATTCAATCGACTACTTTTCCATGACCTATATATCTATTTGGCGAGCGAAACGAAGTGACAGGAGCAGAATAAGGAAAATCATGGTTTTTTGTCGCCAAACCAAGAAGGAAGAATCCCAATTGTTTGGATTGACAGAAAGGAAAGGTATTGATCCCTCAACTTTTGGGAGTTTCTGAGAGGGAGGGAAGGAAGGAAAGAAAGGAGGGACATTTTGAGCTGGTTTGCTTTGCTTCCAAAGGTGGGTCGAAGTGCTTTCTCCTCTTTCTACCAGGGATTCTGAAAACTATTGAAAACACTTTTGGATAGTTCGGATTGTGCACCCCTACACTACGGGATCTCCGTTTCCCTCTACTAGACCTCGAGAGGAGATATCCAATAAATAACTTGCAAGACGAGTTTGAAGTAGAACATGTCCGAAACAATTGGGCAAATGACAAATCAGAAAGATCTCAAATTTAACAGTTTAAGAATAAGATGCTGGTGAAAGCTCTATCCTTTACTCACAGGGATATAGCCCAAATAGACCAAATTTCCAATTAACGAGACCAATGGTACTAGAACGGTCTACGAGGTTATCTCTGATCGTTAACTTCAAGATTCTAGAATTCGTCGATGTGTATTTAAACTAGCCCGGTTATCCAGTTATCAAAAAAAAGTGCGAGAAATGACACAGACAAGAAGCATGCAACCGCGCACAAGTTTTACTATACTTACAATAAGATTCATGTCGCATATTTTTGGAGATTTATATTGTAATCTACGAGTAATTAAAAAAAGACACAAACATTGAAAATGAACAAACAAATTGGGGTCGTGAGACTATTAGATTAGTCTAACAGAAACTCTATGCAAATACTCATACAACAGGGAAGTAGAAACAGAGTAAACAACAGAGGGCTAAAAAACTACTACATTGAAATACACTCAGAGACCAACCACGCACCGCCTCGGCCCACCGACAAGCGTCCCGCCCTTCCCGGAAACCCCAACCGGCAACTCACCGCAATACACCCTCAGAAACCTCCTCCTCCCCCGCCACGCGCCGTCCTTAAACCTAACCCACCCCGCCATCCTCACGTTAAAACTCACACTCCCCCTAACCGTTTTCTCCCACCTGATCCCTTCCACCACCCACCCGTCCACGTACCTATCGACCGCTGCGAAGGTCGCCCTGAGCGCGGCCTCGTCCCTCGTCCCCAGCACGAACGGCGGCACGGTGGTGTCAGATATGGACTCCCCTTTGTAGTACAGGGAGGCGGCGAGGGCGTCGTAGTAGATGGTGATCTTGTGGTTGGGGTTGCGGACGGTGAAGCGGACGTCCCAGTTGGCGGTGAGGAGGGAGGAGTTGGGGGAGAGGGAGAGGTTGGAGAGGGAGAGGGAGTCGACTCGGAACTGGGGGAGGCGGGGGCGGAGGGCGAGCCATGTGATGAGGATTATGATGCCGGCGATGACGAAGGTGACGAGGAGGATGGCGATTAGGCGGCGGAGGAAGATGGCGCGCGGGGCGGGAGGAGGGCGGTAGGGGGGAGGGTGCGGGGCGGCGTGGGGGAAAGCGGTGCCGGTGGAAGGATTGGGGTAAGGGTTGTTGGTTGGGTACCCTGTGACTGGCCTGGAATGATCTGCCATTGTTAACGCATTTGGAGTCGGAAGTGTTCTAGATACACCAAGAGAGAGAGAGGAGAGAGAGAGCAGTTATATAAGGCAGGCAGAGTGGGCACCGAGTACGTAAATGTCAAGCGGTGTTGAATTTTGATGACGAAAGTTATATTCACTCTTTCACATACTCCATATTCATTCAATAAAAACCATCCATTTAATAGCAGAGCTCGGTTTTTAAGTTTTATGTACATTTATAAATCTAACGGTTTAAGGTAATTTTTTGAATTCAACTACTGATTTTTTAGACTGGCCATTTTTGAAAAAAATCCAAATTAATATCTCTATCTCGAGTTTATTCCAAATTCGATTCTAAAACTCTTCTCTCGCTCTCTTTTTGCATACATAATTATGGTTTCTTAAGTAGGGGAAGATATTAAGGATACTGTAGTCATCAGTATTTTGGTTTAGTTGGAATGTCGTAGATCATCGATATAATAAAGGTGAAGCTTATGGGAAAAAAAACGAGGCTTTTAGGATGATTCAAGTTTTTTAATTTGTGAGGGTGGTCAATAGTAGAGAGGACAATTCATTTAGGTAAGGACGGATAATGGAAAATCCTATGCTTGGACGTAGCGTTTAATTGCTGAAAATTATGTTTATTGTGGATAATTTATAATTAAGATTCACAAATGCCTTTTAATCGGTGTGTAATTAGTTTGAACAATTCAGTTGTTGTAAACTCAATGTCAAGTAGTACAACTCCTTTAGGTATGGGCAGTTTGCTTACACTTTACTCAGGACATTCAAAGCCATAACGAATACCGAATTCTTCAAGCCGCGCCTTTAGACACAGACATGCGCTAATAGGAAACAAAAGAAGTATAGAATACATAATTTTTTTCTTTTTACTTTAAGTGTTATTTTTAAACATAATTTAGGGCATCCGGAATAGTACCTAAATTACTTTATGGTCAATTTTATTTTTACTAGCGGAGGGGCTTATTCACATCTGGAGCGAAATCCATTTAAATGATTTCACAAAAATTGATAGCATCTAGGAATTTTCAAACCTGAAATTTATGAGGGAACAAATTCTAAATTAATCTCAAACTTCACCGACAAACAAACCCCTTGGATTTTCGTTTTATTTTAATATTTATGAGTTAATCCCGCCGTCCATGCTTGTTTATCCACTTTCACTATTTCACACCCCCAGAAAAATTGGTCATAAGACCAATTATTTTAAAAATATGCAATATGAATCTTATTTGATAGATCTCAATTAGATTTACTATATGTTTTCGATATTATATTTGCTTTTCTATTTCCTGTTTCCAAAGTAATGCCTAAGCCGCTCCCTAAAAAGCGAGAAAATTTTCAATGCAATGATTACTTGTAAGCCCGTTGGATTGAAGAAAGAAATTACTCCAGAATAAAAAGAGTACCAAGACCAATTGGAATCTGACGACGCAACTGGTTGTAGATATATCAGGAATACAACTAAATCGTAAAAGGCTTAACAACCTTCTTAATCGTACTGCAGATAATCCGAGTAAACAAATTCCACATTTTTAAAAGAGTTGCCTAATGAAATATTTTCAACACCTTTTGCAGTATTCATTTCCTGTTTTCTACTGTCAAGAACAAGTTGTTTTCATTCCCATTCAACCAATGTCCAGAGGAAATGCTTATACCCATTTCAAGCGACTCACACTCTGAAACACGTTTCAGAAACGAGGTACACGTGTGTCGAAAATGGGCGGATTTGCTAATCCCTATTCCCTCAAACATATAGGAAAGTGATACGTGTACCTAAGTGCAAAACTAGGAAGAGTTATGGGGGTTCACCAGCACCAGTGAAACGGTGAAGGCAATGCCATCTTCAAAAAGCACAACTTTCTCAAAAGATTACCCAAATAACACAGACATTAACAGTCCCTCGCTGAGAATCTCATTCAATGGTTTGGTCACAATATGTTACATCACATCCATTTGCCCAGAAAGCAGAAATTTATTGGCTTCATATGGTCACTTTGAAACACGTTTCCGAAACAAGGTACACCTGTGTCGAAAATGGGCGGATTTGCTAATCCCTATTCCCTCAAACATATAGACAAGTGATACGTGTACCTAAGTGCAAAACTAGGAAGAGTTATGGGGGTTCACCGGCACCAGTGAAACGGTGAAGGCAATGCCATCTTCAAAACGCACAACTTTCTCAAAAGATTACCCAAATAACACAGACATTAACAGTCCCTTGCTGAGAATCTCATTCAATGGTTTGGTCACAATATGTTACATCACATCCATTTGCCCAGAAAGCAGAAATTTATTGGCTTCATATGGTCACTATGTACACCATACGGCAGGTAAAGAATGAAATATGGATACAGGCAAAAGCCCCACATTCAACAATTCAATCGGTATTTTAACGACAGAAACAATCTCAACTAAGGAGAAATTAGAGAGATCGTAGCAGCAGAATATACGATTTACGAACTCCGTTGGAAGTCCTCGAGCATCATCCCCTTTAGACTTTTTGCCAGCCACATAGCTGTCTCTCTTGGGGAGACCTTATCTTTTCCAAAAGGCTTCAAAACAACTGAAAGTTCTTCCAATCTATTTTGCTGAAGCAAGTCTGCAGACAATTCCAAAAGCCCTTCCAATGCATCTGCCCGCTGCCTGAAAGACGTGACATCCAAAGTTTCCTTCGCAGGCATTTCCTCTACTGTTGCAGTCGGATTAGCTTTTGCTGGCTCAGAAGGTTCAACTTCTGTATTCAAGGAGGTGGGATTTCTGGCATCAATTTCCTTAATTCCAGAAGTATCAGAGGGAACTGAAATCAGTCTCATATTTTCGGAACAACTAGATGCTTTCAGAGCCAAAGGATTTCCAAGGTTTTTCATCTCCTTTTCGTCACTTACTACATTTATCAGTTTCCCAACATCCGCACCTTTTCCACTCTCCACAGTTTCGATAACTGGTTGCTCGGTCCCAACACGAAAACTACTGTGCCTTATGACATGGATGACATCATCGAAAGCAGGAGGAAGATGTGCACTAGCTGGATTTTCAATTGCTGGATTTTGTGAAACAACTTCTGTGTCTGGCACAAAATTCGTGTGGTTGGATAAAACTGGAAGTGTAGGAGAAGAGTTGATATCAACTGCTGATGACAGTAGTTCCCTCACAGTAAACTTATCATCGCCATCCAATTTAGACGTGAGGTTTAACATGGGCATTACATTATGCTCCCTACTAGGCCCGCTTGAAGGGTTATCATCTTTACAGACAGATGTTTCTACAGATCTATTGTCACGTCCATGTTTTTCCACTGTTGTAGCATTAGGAATGTCAGATTTGATTGGGGAAGCAACTTTGGAGGTAGCTGGTCTTAAGCTTTCAGTTTTGGAATCATGACCAGTGAGTATCTGATCTGTGAAGGCGGTAAGAGGAGTTGTTGCATCATCAGAAAGCTCAAATGCTTGAACTGACAATGAAGACGAGGCAGAATTGCTGCTATCTGCTTGCATCCCTTTGCAAGCTCCCACTAGAGCCTTATGTGACTCTTGTACAGTCTCTTTTGGAAACTGCGCAAGGCGACGAGTGGGCACCATGCACAAAGTCCTCTCGGGATTTTGAGTATTGGCCTCTGCATTGGAAGCATCACCCTCCACTGGGTTCATCCGTCCAGAAAATGACGATCTTCTAGCCAGATTAGGAGGTGTTTTTATTCTTGGCTTTGCAGGAAATCCATCTTCAGCAACATGTTTCATGGGACCACATGGAGGGATTCCATCATGTTTCTGTCTAGTCTTTGGAGAGAAATCAACAACAGGTAACTGCACATATTGGGAATGAATCTAAATAAATGAAAAGTTGAGAACTGATATAGTGGAAACAAAAACAATTAACTGTACTTACCTGATGCTTCAGAGAATGCATTCCCTTGCTCCGTTTCACAGACTCAAAGCTCCCGATTGCTGGTGCAAAAGGTGATGTCTCTATATTGGCCTTGAAACCAGGAGTAACTGGACTAGGTTTGGGGACTTTAGGCAACGCTTCTAAATTTATTCTTGGGGTCCCAGCTCCCCCAGTTTCTGTGCGGTTCCCTCTTATTGGGGAGCTATTTTCTCTAGCACTCCCTGCTTTTGAAACCACCACAGTATGTTTTGCAGGTTTCGGATGCTTAAATACAGGATTAGATATCTGTTTGGCATGCAAATGTTTCATTACTTCTTCTTCATCCATTTTCAAGGAGCAATTTTGTACATCATCAAGTAACAACTGCTCACACCCAACCTCATCGTCCATAGAAGCCAAATCTGTATCAGTACCTTTGTTGTCACAATTTAATGCCATGACCTTGATTTTTTTCTCGCTTGAAACCAAGCTACCTTTGTCACTACAAGAACTGTTACTGCTCTCGCTTTCAGCCGGATTCTTCCTAGTATCACGAGCGCGAAAAAGAGGCTTCTCTGGTGAATAGGAAGCAGGAGGGTTAAATGATGAGAGGTATTGCTCAACATAAGGCTGCAAATACGGGTGCTTCAGGATAGCTGATGCCTGACCAAAATTGAAATTTGATAATTAGATTCTTTCATAATGATGAAGTTTCTTAAACGGAAACACTAATGCTGTGAAGGCTTACACTTGGCCGATGTTCAGGGTTTTTTCTTAGCATGCCCTTGATAAGTGTTTTTCTGTCAGAGGATTAACAGATTAATAACCATTCTACATTTTCCATACTACCATTGATTATTGTACTCATTAGTTATCATCAGAAAATGCCATCAAATGGTACAGAAAATATCCGGTCCAAAACCATTATGAAAATTGTTTGACTTACAAGGAGGGGGAATAACAGGAAGGTATAGGACCAATGGACGATCGGTTTATCTTACTTATCAACCCTGCCATGTCCTGAAACCAAACATAAAACGCAAGTATTAAACATTGAGCAAAAAAAATAAAGTTAAGAACAGTGAGGACTTCACCCAACGGAAGGGCGGTATTAATATTAGTTTTTAAGAAAGAAAATAAGATTCAAACGAAATATAGACACATCTACAGCAATTTAATTGTGGAAAAACTTGTCGATGCAAAACAAAATAAAAAGCATGGCTTGAGACAGGAGCTGGTTTGTAGACAAAGTATAACTGCTCTGTAGCACTAAAGTTCGATCAATGTACTGTCATTGGAAATTATGAAAATGTACCCCTCATCAACCACATTACATCATTGTTATAAGCACAAGACAGATTCAAGACAAAGTTTTTGCATCCATAATTGGAGAGTGAAAAGCAAAATGAACGCGGAGAAAAGAACCTAGGTGAATATATGATTTTCAATCTCTTATTTAACTGTCATACCAAAGCAGACGTGGGATAGACATTAAACCATCATCATACAGTTATTCGTTTCACTCAATCTGCCAAGTTTATCTCATGTCTACTGGAGTGAAATTAACCTAGAGAACTTACAAAAGCTTTAAATGCGGGTCGATGAGCAGCCATCTCATACATACAGCAACCTGTCAACAAATTTAAAGTTCAATTTTAGAAGAATAAACCTAAATTTGTCACGGATTTACTCTTATAAAACTCAGAACATTTCAAGATAAAACAAGAACTGATACCTAGGGACCAAATATCCGATTTGAAACCGTAAGGTATATCTGCAAGAAGTTCGGGACACATGTAATTGGGAGTTCCAACTACCTGGAGACAATGGAATATGGCAGTTAGTTCCACGTTGGAAATTTATAGCACATTCAGTCTTCTTATCATTGGAAAGATCAATGCATAAGCATGATGTTGTCAACCATAAGAAGAAATGTTACTGGGTGAAGGTATATGGATGAAATGTTCTCTTTGTTTATCTTTTTCACAGTTCTATGCCTAGTAAAGTAATTTTATTTCATATTCTGAAAATAGTAACATGAGGCATTTCATCTTATAAGAATTCTAAAATTACAACAGAAACAATATCCTGTTGATGACATACCGAAGAAGCCAAGTCATCTGCCTTCAAAGTCTTAGCAAGTCCAAAATCCCCTGGATAAAAATCAATGTATAGCATTCGAAATCAGTTATCAAGCCTTGCATCAGCGGAAGTAAATTCCATTGAAAGTAAAACTACAATTAAGACAAACTTACCAAGGCGAACATCTTGATCTTTGGTAAGAAAGATATTGGAACACTGCCAAGGAGTAAATAACCAAATCAGCCAGTAAAATTTTTGTAGGTAGTAGAAATAACTCAATCCAGACGTCTAGACAAACACTCTATACATACTTTTAGGTCTCGATGTAAAACGAATTTTCCATGCAGATATTCGACTGCCAATAGTAGCTGAGTGAACCACTTGCAAAGTTTCTGGTTACAGACCAAAATCAATAACAGCCCAAATATCAGACACCAGCAACTGAAAACATACAACACAAAATTCGTACAGTATTTCTCACATTGCCATTTGCCACTGTAAATCAGGTTGGGATGCAAATTCGAGAAAGCCATCCATAAAAACACAATTAATTATCTTTTAACAAGAGAAAGAATCTACCTCCTCGGGAAAATACTGCCCATTTGATTTTTTCATCAATTCAGCTCTGTTCGTAATCAAATTTCGACAATGTCAATTTCAACTCTTTAAAAAAGTTAAAGAAAAAGGATATTGGGTATCTGGACAGAAAAATGTATGGAAACTCACATGTCTCCGCCTTCGCAGTACCCAGTAACGATGCAAACATAGCAACCCTACAATATCAAGTACAACTTCTAATTCAGGACAAAAAAACAGGTAATGCAAATCAACAGCAAAATTTCCCAATTGTGGAAAGAAACGAGGGGACTGACTTTCTCCACCCATGCTTCCTTAAATTCAACAATGTAGGGGTGTTGAATCCGTGCAATCAGAGCCATCTGCAATCCAAAAAAAAATCCCCAAATGTATGCTTATAATTATAAACTCCAACAACAAGACGACACAGAAACCCCAAGGGGTTGGCCGAGTGGTCCTGTCTTGAGCCTTAGGGGTTTACTCCCTCCTAAGGTCTGAGGTTCAATCTTCTCGCCAGCAAGGCAGCAACTCTTAAACCGCTTAGTCCGAGGTGCACGCGAGCCGACCCGGGACAACTTGCATTACTAAAAAAATAAAAAATAAATGAAGCAAAACAAGATGATCCAATCCAAGAGATTGAACTACCTCTTGGTGAGCAGATCTCCTGCATCGCTCCGTCTGCCTAGCCAGACGAATCTTCTTCAGTACGTACCTGTCATTTCCGAATTCGATCAGTGCAGACTCAAGCCAGTGCGTGCTATATACATATTTAGAGAGAGAGAGAGAGAGACTAGGGCGTACTTCTGCTTCTCGAGCTTGTGATTGACGAGAATGGCAGCGCCGAAAGCGCCGCGCCCTATCTGCTCCATGATCTCGTACTGATCCATCCGAGACTCCATCGCTTTTCTGTCGAATCAGTAATCCAAAAAGCTCCTCTCTTTTTTTCCCACAATCACCGCTTTTCCGAACAATTTCGAGCTCAATTTTCAGTGAATAATGCTCCGAGACTCCTCTGGATCTTCGATTTCGCTCGATCCCATCTCCGAAACTCTACCTTGATACCTTCGCTCCTCCCGTTGTACCGTCGGTTGAGTGAGTCTTCCTCCTCGGTGTTTAGTACTAGTAGTATAGATTGTACTGTACATTCAGGAGGTTAGGACCAGTTTTTGATTAGAACGTGCTACTACTATCATTAAAATGCATTTTGCTCTTATTAAAATGCTACTCTTACTCCTACCATACTTTCTTTGTTTAATTTCATTTTGTGACCAGTTGCCAGTTGGCGAGCTATTTGCCAAAAAGATGTTTTATCACCGGATCGCGTTTGATTCTTTAGACCCGATCCGGTCCGATGTCCTAAAAAATTGCTAAGAAAGGTGCGAAAGTTGGGCGTATATGTGTAACCTGTGTTATTAAAATAAAGTGTTAGACTCGTTTGTTTTGGTATTTGAATTTTGAATTTAGAGTGAAGAGAGATAGAGAGAGAAACGAGTAAGGATTTTCGGAAACTGACTGTGTTGATGGTTAGAAGATCTGTAAATTAAAATTTTAGGTGAAGAAGATAAGCTGACGAGGTAACTCTCAGGCTTGCAAGACCTATTCAATACTTATTTGTGGATTGGTAAGACTTCTTTTTCTCATGCCGTCCAAAGGGAATCCCATATTACAAGGGCCTGACATATTTCAATACTTATTTGTAGTAGAAGTATTATGGGACCCATTTCGGAATTCCACACAAATGATCCGAGCCGTTCATTAATTCTTAAAATATTCTTTCAATCAACCCTTCAAAAAAGTTATAGCTCAATCGAATAACTCGAAGTGATTGATCCAGTCTTACAACTTTTCATTCAAAATTCAAGATTCCAAATTCGAATGAGAGTTAAATAATTGGAT
This sequence comes from Rhododendron ovatum, assembly GCA_019656835.1. NCBI lineage: Eukaryota > Viridiplantae > Streptophyta > Magnoliopsida > Ericales > Ericaceae > Rhododendron > Rhododendron ovatum. Next base: position 10,787,025 of record CM033792.1, read on the forward strand.
CAAATACTTACATTTTTTGTTGATCTTTTGCAAAGCCATTGAAAAAATATTTAAAATTAATTGACGACTCAGATCATTTGTGTGAGACGCCGAAGTGGGCTCCACAAAAAATCTGTGAACAATATATATATGTACATGTAGTCGGGTTCTATGGCATGGTCGCGTAGACATGTGGGACATAATTAAGAGTTGTGAATCAGGAAAAGTAACTTCTTTTTATTTTTTGTTAGGAAATTGATATTCGTACTCCCTTTTTGATGCAAGCGCTTCACTTTTAATGTAAAGTTACTAGTAACTTTATGAACAAAATGGAGTGCCTGTATAAAAAAAGGAAGCGCAAATATCAATTTCCTTTTGTTATCAGAAGTAACTTATTTTTATAACAATCAAGTAATTTTCCCTACAAAAATCCGAAGATAAAAGATTACATCATGACGAAGGAATGAATCAAAACTACTAAATCTAAGACCCGAGCTAGCAAAGAAGCATATTAGGCTAACAAACTCAAGAACATCCTGTTGAAGAAAACCAACACTTGGTTATGAGAGTCCCTTTTCAAGACAAAGTAGTAGAGGAACCAAAGGGAACCCAGCTCAAACCATTTAGATGTAGCGCGCATACAATCATCAATAGAAAGCAGAAACCCAAACTAACACATCGATCACAGATTTCAACTTCCGAGCACCAAACCAAATAACAAAAAATAACAAAACTTATTTGTCCACCATCCACACCTACCGGATTTTGAAAAATTGGATCGATACAGTCACCGGATTGGAAAAATCAACTGGGAGAAACCAAGCCAAAGACAGCGGATACAGAAACCTCTGGTCATGGAGGTGTGGCTGAAAAACGTCGCCTCGTCATATGGAAACTTTGGACAAAGGGATGAGTCGATAATGTAACTTAGGCATGAGTAAATCACTTTGATTAAAACAACAGTAGTACTATAGATACACATTTTTTAAAACAGATGGCGCGTACAGATAGAATTTGAACCCATTTTGGGTCCCACAAAGATAATCGGAACCGCTCATTTTGTTCAAAAAAACTTGTTTAAGGTTACCAAAAAAAAATCAGCTCATTTGGATATCAGTAAAGGGGTTTACGAAACACCCAACTTTGCTTCAGAAAAGAGCCTGTTTTTTGAAGCAAAGTTGGGTATTTCGTAAACCCCCTTTCCGATATCCAAATGAGCTGTTTTTTTACGGAAACCTTAAACAATATGTTTTGAACAAAATAAGCGGTTCCGATCATTTTTGTGGGATCTAAAATGAATCCAAAGTCCATCTGTACGCATTGTCTGTGTTTCAAAAATCTGTGTCTATACTTACTGTTGATTAAATCATTGTACGGAGTAATAATCAGGAAAAGTAAAGAGTAAATAATCACTTTGATTGTAAAAAAGTAAGTTACTTTTCCTCGTAATCAGGAAAAGGTAACTTAGGCATGAGTAAAAATCACTTTGATTGTACGTAAAAATGTTGCTCAACCACAGCTATATCTACCAGTCGCGATAATGTTAGTTCGATAATGGTCCCTTTGTCCTAAATTAATGAATTTATCTTATTTCTATCTTTCTAAGATTTTGGGTTAATCCACGTCAAGTTTTTGATCAATCATTCGGCTCAGGAGAGATCTCTAAAAATAAAAAGTAGTTAACTACAAAGGAATTTTTTTTTAAAAAGATGGTTTTTGAATTTTATGTTTTGCCTATTTTGGATTTTGTTACTTCAATCCAAAAAATTTCGCTTACATGATTGGTCTCGTCGAGACAAATGCATAATTCCAAACATGTATTACGAGGGAAAAAAAGAAGAAATTAACCATGTACATAAATTTCTCAATATCCAAGAGAATGATTAACTTAGTCCAAAAGGTCTCGAATTAACAAGATGTCCATCGATCGGGGCCTTGAAACATTATCGTGGATAATTAGGTGGTCATGTCAGTTTGACTAATTTCGAAACTCTTAAATTAACTATGAGACAAATGATCAGTGCTTTAAAGTTTGGATCGAATACTTGACTTTTGTGAAATTTGACCACGTAATAGTCATTTGGTTGCCATCTTATGTCAAACCCCTCGGGATCACACCACAGTAATGCTACAGCCATCGCACGGCATGTGGGGCTCATTCTAGGCCCCGCACAGATGATACGAGATGTTCAATAATTTTTTAAAAAAATCGAGTGAACATTACGAAAAATCAACTTAATCTGATATGTGTGAGTACTCGATCCGATCTCCCCTTTTTGGAAAAATCGGAAAACCTAATATTTCAATTTTTTCCGATTTTTCAAAAATGGAAAAATTAAAATGAAGCACCCAGCCACCCACGCATATCAGATTGACCTGATTTTTTTTTTTACGTTCACGTGTTTCTTTTTTAAAATTAACTGTTCGAATCATTTGCGCGAGACCCGGAATGGATCTCATACGCCGTGAGGCTATAGACTTTCTGGATCACACCATACCAATGTGGATATTGTTGTATGATGTGAGATTGTGAGGAGGTATCCCCTTGGTTTCAGCAAACCATGTGCTTTGGTAGCATTATTAATTGTGGGCTGGAGTCATTGGGGTGATTGGTGTGGGGTCCGCTCTCTTGCTCCCAAGGCGTTGGAAGTTACGGTAGTAGTACTACAGTATTATTTTGGGAACATGGGAAGTAACCATATGTGCAGACATTTGTGGGTTTGTTTGGTCCCTAGACGTACGTACGGCTAGACCCCCTTCCTACTTCCTAGACACCCATCGCGTGGAAAAATTATACTATGCCCCAAGGGCATAGCCACGTGGTGCTCCCGAGGCTTTCTGCACCACACATTTCAGTGGCCCACACTGAAATGTGTGGTGCAGAAAGCTCCGGGGCACCACGTGGCTATGCCCCTGGGGCATGGAATAATCTCTCCATCACGTGGCTAAGCTGCTAATGGAATTTTCTAAGAAAATGATGTAAAACTGTTTTTGTTTATGTTTAAATTTGGAGACCTTCTACGGACACGGACATTGTGCATGTACGGGGCCATAGAATGGCACGCGGGCCTCACTTTGGATTCCACACGATTAATACGAGTCGTTCAATAATTTAAAATAACTGTTCGAGTGAGCTCTCGAAATATTAGCTCAATATAATACGTGTAAGATCTTGATCCAAAATTTTCATTTTTTTTTTCATTCGGATTATAGAAATCCAAAAACAGACCATGTGTGCCGGTCTATGCATCATATGTACACAGCCCATTGGAGGCTTTAGCTTTGGTATACACCAAATGGTTTAAGCCCGTAGTTTTATTGTAATTAATCTTTCTAATCTGCGAAACAGATCATGATGGCTTCTAATAGGGGTGAGCATAGTTCGGATTTGTTCAGTTTTATAGTAAACCAATAACCCAACCAATACCTACGGATTATGAATTTAAAAAACCAAACCAATCCACAAAATGTATAGAACCAAACCAATCAAAACTATTAAATACGGTTTGGTTTCGATTTTAAACTACGGTTTGCTTTGAACTAAGTTATCATCTTCAATAAATGTTTAAAATACTTAAAATTACAAAGATAAATTTAAAGAAATCTTATATTAAAATCAATTTCAGTCAAATTACCAAAATACACTAACATCAACCAACTAATTAATAGTATAATACCAACAATTGCCTCAAGTCTTAAAATAATAAAACTGAAATACTGGAAATTAGGAATGAGTTTGATATATAGTAGAAATTTAGTCTAAATTATCTTGGTAGGGAAGGTAAACTAAATATTGAGGTGGATTTAATAGGATCAGTAAAAAAGAAGATGACTTGACTAAGGCTCCCATATTTATTTGGTGAATCATAATTAAATTATATATACATAACTATAATATATATGTATTATACGGTTCGGATTGGTTTGAAACCATAACCGTGAATGTGAATCCACAAACCAAACTATATAATGCGGGTTCTAATTTTTTTAAACTATGACCAAACCATACAACTAAAAAACCGAACCTAACCTTTTGGTTTGGACCGAATTCGCAATTTGACAGATTTTTTGCTCACCCCTAGCTCCTAACAACATTTTTGTTACAATCACACACATTTATGCACACATTTTTTCATTTCTTTTTATATACCAAGTATCAGGTGTGGATTTCACACATATATGTGGGTCCGAAACATCCATTTTCTTTAATTGAAAATCAAAGTCCATGTGGCATATGATTATCCAGGACATCGGATGTCAACATAATAGGAATGTGTCTCCCCTTTGTGATGCCCTTTTTTTCCCCTTGAGTGTTCAGACTCATTGTGTATTTCTTCCTTCTATCAATAAATTTTTTCCTTTGTTGAGAAAAAAAAAATTTCAGAGTCCAAGTCCATAGCTCTTAATGGGATATATATTTCGCACATTTGTGTGTTCGTACATTATTGTAGTATATCCTCGTTTCGGAAAAATTGTTTGGTTTGTGCAATAAGAACTTAAAAAAAGTACGACCTCATTAAAAAGTTAAGGTTTTAACAAAAAATTGAAAAAATTTGTGAATTTCTAGTGACTTGCTGCAAGAGGTTCAAAATTTTGTTTAAAAACTGCATTTTTTTAGTTTCTCATTTGGTGGATTGGACTATTTTTTTTTTTTGGTTTAATAATCGAATGTCCAGACCAGTTTACGTGAACCTCGACTAGACTATCTTTTGGGACGAAGTTACTATTATGCTAGAATAAAAAATTATTGGACTAAAATTTGACAAAGGAGCCGAAGAGAAAAACATGTTTGCCCACACGCTTGTGTGTGAAAAGTATATCAAAAAAACTAAAGTGGGTAGTAAACCATCCCAATTCCCAACTAAGAATCCAGCACACAAAAGCAACACAAGACCAAACAGTTGGCATGAAGGCAACAGTAACATATATACACACTGGGGCGGAACCGTGAGTATAGAAGAGTGGGCTATATTTCAGGTCAACTTTGGAAAAAACAAAAAATTTACGGGTAAAATTTAGTCTAAATAATTTTGGTCCAATCCATTTCACTCATCAATCCATTTTAGCCCAGGATAAATTACATTCACATGCGCCATTGCTTCATTTGTTTGTGGCATAAAATATTGTACCCACAACAGTACTTTCTAGGGGTGAGCTAAAAATCCGTCAAACCGCGAATCCAGTCCAAACCGAAAGGTTTGGTTCGGTTTTTTAGTAGTATGGTTTGGCCATGGTTTAAAAAAAATTAGAAACTGCATTATAGGATTTGGTTTGTGGATTCATGTTCATGGTTATGGTTCCAAATCGATCCGAACTGTATAATACATTATATATATATATATATATTATTTAATTATGAATTCACCAAATAAATAATAGTTGGTATTCTTAGTTGATTAATTTTAGTGACTTACCAGTATTTCGTTTTCTTAGTTTAAGACTTGAGACAATTGTTGGTATTCTCCTTTTAATTTATCTTCATAATCTTATATACTTTAAATATTTTTTGAAGATGATAACTTAATTTAAAGCAAACCGTGATTTAAAACCGAAATCGAACTGTATTTTAATGGTTTGGATTGGTTTGGTTCTATGGCTTTTGTGGGTTGATTTGGTTTTCCAAATTCATAATCCGTAGATATTGATTTGGTTCTTAGTTTACTATAAAATTGAATCAATCCGGACCATGCTCACCCCTAATATTTTCCAATGGAGATTTCTTTTATTACTCCATTTTTCATGCTCCCTAATGCTTACACATACATGGGTGTTCTGGTTACCATACAAATGAACAGAATAATTGCATTCAATCTACTATGTATTACTTTGTAAAGAATTAATACAAGAAATCAATAAGTTCATTTTTTTTTCATAATGTTTTACTCTCACGGTTCGACTTCTCTTGCACAAAAATTCTGGCTCCGCTGGCCCTGATTACATACCATGAGAAAATACAGCTACAAATAAATTAAAACAAAAAGAGGTAATTGCATGCAGCAAGTTATATTATTTTTTGAAAACAAGCTAAGAAGATTCGTTGAACAGATAGAAGCAAGCCAGTTACAGAATTATTGATTTCTTTTTCATCAATTAAATGTACATGCTGTAATTCACATGCTCACTTTGGTCAAATGGAAATTCGATTATAAATATAGTTGTCAATACATGTCTGATCGATCACCATATCATGAATATATGCCTACAAATAATTGTCAACTTGATAGTTGCTTCATTCTCCTAAAGTTATAATAGTATACTTATTTTGTTATCGGTTATGCTATTGAAAGCCACCAATATTTAAGGCAAGAAAAATACTGATTTCGATACACTTTTCAAGATACTTTAACACATAAAAAATTGTGGATTTTTTTTATAAATTTTTTCCTGCCTTATTGACAGCCCATTGTGTATGTTGTTATTAGCATTTTCCTACTGGTGGGTAGAGCTGCCCAACTAGGTACTAATTAATTGCAATTGAGACCAAAGTCACATAATAATTCGT